>JAJEJO010051317.1:2032-13974 GCA_020662805.1 Glaucomys volans
TATAAAGGAGGGCTCAAGGATGTGTGCAGGAGGACTGTAGGTCGTGTGCAGGAGAACTCTAGGATGCGTGCAGGAGAGCTTTATGTCATGTGCAGGAGGGCTCTAGGACGTGTGTAGGAGGGCTCTAGGTTGTTTGCAGAAGGGTTCTATGACATGTGCAGGAGGGCTCTGTGACATGTGCAGGAGGTCTGAGAGAGGTGTGTATGAGGTCTGTAGCACGTGTGTAGGAGTGGTCTAATATGTGTTTGGCATGGATCTAAGAAGTGTATAGGAGGGCTCTAAAATATATGTCACATGTATGACATGTGAATGAGAGCTCTACGATGTGTTGAGGAGGGCTCTGGAACCTGTGCAGGAGGTCTGTAGGATGTGTGAAATAGGGCTGTAGGACGTGTGCAGGAGGGCTGTAGTACATATACAACAGTTCTGTAGGAAGTGTGCAGAAAGACTGTAGGATGTATGAAGGAGGGCTCTAGGACTTGTGAAGGAGGGCTCAGGTATGTGTGTTGGAGGGCTCAGGGATGTGTATAGGAGGGCAGTAGGTCTTGAGCAGGAGGGCTATAGGATGTGAGCAGGAGGGCTGTAGGACGTGTGCAGGAGGTGTCTAGGACGTGTGTAGGAGTGCTCCAGGATGTATGTAGGAGGGCTCTAGGATGTGTGTAGGAGGGTCTAGGACATGCGTAGTAGGGCTGCAGGACTTGTGAATTAAGGATCGAGGACTTGTGCAGGAGGGATGTAGGTCAGCAGAAAGAGGGCTCTAGCAAGTGTGTATGAGGGCTTAATGACATGTGCAGGAGGACTCTATGACCTGTGTAGGCGGGCTCTTGGTTGTGTGTAGGAGGATCTAGGATGTATGCAGGAGGGCTGTAGGTTGTAGGAAGGAGGGCTCTAGGACGTGTGTCGAAGTGCTCCAGGAGATGTGTAGGAGGGCTGTAGGACGTGTTCTGTAGGACTGTAGGATGTGTGAAGTAGGGCTATTGGACGGGTGAAGGAGGGCGCTAGTACATATGAAAGAGTGCTGTAGGATGTGTGAGGAAAAACTGGAGGACGTGTGTCGGAGGGCGCAGAGACGTGCGTAGGAGGGCTGTAGGACGTGTGCAGAAGTTGTGTAGGATGTGTGCAGGAAGGCTGTAGGACGTGTGCAGGAGGGCTGTAGGACGTGTGCAGGAGAGATCTAGGATATGTGTAGGAGTGTTCCAGGACGTGTGTAGGAGGGCTCTAGGATGTGTTTAGGAGGGTTCTAGGACGTGCGTAGGAGGGCTGCAGGACTTGTGAATTATACTCTAGGATTGTTTATGAGGTCTGCAGGACTTGTGAATTAAAGCTCTAGGATGTGTGCAGGAGGGATGTAGGATGGGTGAAGGATGGCTCTAGCACATATGTATGAGTGGGTTATGGCATGTGCAGGAGCACTCTAGGACATGTGTAGGAGGACTCTTGGTTGTGCGTATGAGGATCTAATATGTGTGCTGGAGGGCTGTAGGACGTGTGAAGGAGAGCTCTAGCATGTGTGAAAGAGTGATCCAGGACATGTGCAGGAGGGCTCTAAGTGGTGTGCAGGAGGGCTGTAGGATGTGTGAGGGAGGGCTCTAGCATGTGTGTACGAGGGCTTTATGACATGTGCTGGACGGACCTAGGATCTGTGTAGGAGGGCTCTAGGATGTGTGTAGAAGGGATCTAGGATGTTTGCAGAAGATCTGTCAGACATGTTAAGGATGGCTCTAGGACGTGTTTAGGAGGGCTCTCTGATGTGTGCAGAAAGTCTCTAGTACTTTTGCAGGAGGGTTTCGGACATGTGCAGGAGGGCACTAGGACGTGTGTAGGAGGACTCTACGACGTGTGTAGGAGGACTCTAGGTCTTCTGCATGATGGCTGTAGGACATGTGAAGGAGGGCTCTCTGATATGTGCAGGAGGGCTCTAGTACCTTTGCAGGAGGGTTGTAGGATATGTGCAGGAGGGCTCTAGGATGTGTGTAGGAGGGCTGTATAACTTGTGAATGATGGCTCTAGGATGTGTGCACGATGGCTCTAGGACGTGTGTAGGAGGGTTCTTGGATGTATGTAGCAGGGCTGCAGGACTTGTTAAGGCTCTAGGACATGTGCAGAAGGAATGTAGGATGTGTGAAGGAGAACTGTAGGATGTGTGCAGGAGTGCTCTAGGATGTGTGTAGAGGGCTCTAATACGTGTTTAGGAAGGATCTAAGAAGTGTGTAGGATGGCTCAACTCCACGTTTACCAGGGCTGTAGAATGTATGAAGGAAGGCTCAAGGACGTGTGCAGGAGGACTGTAGGTCCTGTGCAGGAGAACTCTAGGATGCGTGCAGGAGAGCTTTAAGTCATATGCAGGAGGGCTCTAGGAAGTGTTTAGGAGGTCCCTAGGTTGTTTGCAGAAGGGCTCTATGACGTGTGCAATAGGGCTCAGTGACATGTGCAGGAGGGCTGAGAGAGGTGTGTACGAGGTCTGTAGCACGTGTGTAGGAGTGCTCTAATATGTATTTAGAATGGATTTAAGAAGTGTGTAGGAGGGCTCTTAAACATATGTAGGAGGTCTGTATGACATGGAATGAGAGCTCTACAATGTGTTGAGGAGGGCTCTGGAACCTGTGCAGGAGGTCTATAAGACGTGTGAAATAGGGCTGTAGGACGTGTGCCGGAGGGCTCTAGTACATGCGCAAGACTGTTGTAGGATGTGTGCAGAAAGACTGTAGGACATGTGAAAGAGGGCTGTAGGAAGTGTGTTGGAGGGCTCTAGGATGTGTGTAGGAAGGCTCTACGATACCTGTATGGGCTCAGGGATGCGAGAGGAAAGGCTATAGGGCGTGTGCAGGAGGACCGTAGGACATGTTCAGGAGGGTTGTAGAACGTGTGCAGGACAACTATAGGATGTGTGTAGGAGTGCTCCAGGATGTGTGTAGTAGAGTTCTAGGACGTGTGCAGGAGGGCTGCAGGACTTGTGAATTAAGGCTCTAGGACATGTGTAGGAGGGATGTAGGAAGGGTGAAGGAGGGCTCTAGGAGGTGTGTAGGAGTGCTCCAGGACATGTGTAGGAGGTTCTAGGAGGTGTGTACGAAAGCTCTAGGACGTGTTAATGAGGTCTGTAGGACGTGTGAAGTAGGGCTGTAGGACGTGTGCAGGAGGACTGTAGTACATGTGCAAGAATGCTGTAGGATGTGTGCAGAAATTCTGTAGGATTTACGAAAGAGGGCTCTAGGACATGTGTAGGAGGGCTCAGGGACGTGTGTAGGAGGGCTCAGGCACGTGTATATGAGGGCTGTAAGACGTGTGCAGGAGGTCTGTAGGATGTGTGCAGGAGGGCTGTAGGACATGTGCAGGAGGGGTCTAGGACGTGTGTAGGAGGTTCTACGTCATGCGTAATAGGGCTGAAGGACTTGTGAATTAAGGATCTAGACGTGTGCAGGAGGGATGTAGGAGGGGTGAAAGAGGACTCTAGCATGTGTGTACAAGGGCTTTTTGACATGTGAAGGGGGACTCTAGGGCCTGTGTAGGAGAGCTCTTGGTTGTGTGCAGGAGGATCTAGGTCGTGTGCAGGAGGCTGTAGGACGTGTGAAGGAGGGCTCTAGGACGTATGTAGGAGTGATCTAGCATGTGTGTAGGAGGGCTCATGGACATGTGTAGGAGGGCTGTAGTACTTTTGAAGGAGGGCTGAATGATGTGTGAAGTAGGACTCTAGGACGGGTGCAGAAGTGTTGTAGGACATTTGAAATTGGGCTTTAGGTCTTGTGAAGGAGGGCTCAAAGATGTGAGAAGGAGGTATGAGTGTTTTGAGCAGGCGGGATGTAGGTCGTGTGCATGAGGGCTGTAGCACGTGTGTAGGAGTTATTTAGGATGTGTGTAGGAGGGTTGTAAGCCCTTTGCAGGAGAGTGGAGGATGTGTGAAGGAGGGCTCTAGTACGTGTGGAGGAGGGCTCTGTGACATGTGCAGGAGGGATCTAGGATGTTTGCACGATGGTGTAAAACGTGTACATGAGGGCTCTAGGAAGTGTGGAGGAGGGCTCTGGGACATGTGTAGGAGGGCTGTAGGTAGCGTAAATGAGGGCTCAAAGATGTGTGCAAGAGGTGTGTGTGAATTGTACAGGAGGGCTGTAGGATGTGTGAAGGAGGGCTCAAGGGTTGTGCAGGAGGGCTCTATGATGAGCGCAGGAGGGCTGTTGGAAGTGTGCATGAGGGCTCTATGACGTGAGTAGGAAATCTCTAGGATGTATGTAGGACAGCTCTAGTACATGATTAGGAGGGACCTAAGAAATGTGTAGGAGGGCTCCAGGACAAATTTAGAAGGGTTGAAGGACATGTGAAGGAGGGCTGTAGGACGTGTGAAGGAGGGGTCTAGGGTGAGTGCAGGAAGCTGTAGGACATTTGAAGTAGGGCTGTAGTATGTGTGCAGGAGGGCTGTAGGACTTATGTAGGAGGGCGATAGGATGTGTGTGGAATTGTATAGGACGTGTGTAGGAGGGCTCTAGGACGTTTTTGGGAGGGCAATAGGACGTGTTTAGGAGGGTTTATTACGTGTATAGGAGGAATGTAGGATGTGTCAAGTAGGGCTCTAGGTCGTGTGCAAGAGGGATTTAAGATGTGTGCAAGAGGGCTTTCAGACATGTGTGGGAGGGCACTAGGACGTGTGTAGGAGGGCTCAAGGACGTGTGGACGAGGGCTGAAGGATATGTTCAGGAGGACTGTAAGCTGTGTGCAGGAGGGTGTAAGATGTGTGCAGGACAGCTCTAGGAAATGTGTAGAAGTGCTCCAATACCTGTGTAGAAGGGTTCTGGGATGTGTTTAGGAGGGTTCTAGGACGTGCATAGGAGGGTCCATGACTTGAGAATTAAGACTCTAGGATGTGCGTAGGAGGGCTGCAGGACTTGTGAATCATGGCTCTAGAATGTGTGCAGGAGGGATGTAGGACTGGTGAAGGAGGATTGTAGCATTGGTGTAGGATGGCTTTATGACATGTGCAGGAGGACTCTAGGGCCTGGGTAGGAGGGCTCTCGGTTGTGTGTCGGAGGATCTACGACGTGTGCAGGAGGTAGTAGGACGTGTAATGGAGGGCTGTAGGACATGTGTAGGAGGGCTGCAGGACTTTTGATGGAGGGCTGAAGGACGTGTGAAGTAGGACTCTAGAAGGTGTGCAGGCGGGTTGTAGGACGTGTGAAAGAGGGCTCTAGGTCTTGTGAAGGAGGACTGAAAGATGTGAGCAGGAGGTATGTGTGAATTGTGCAGACCGGATGTAGGACTTGTGCATGAGGGCTGTAGGACGTGGGTAGGAGGGCTTTAGGATGTGTGTAGGAGGGTTGTAGGACCTTTGCAGGAGGGTGGAGGATGTGTGAAGGAGGGCTCTAGGACGTGTGGAGGAGGGCTCTGTGTCGTGTGCAGGAGGGATCTAGGACGTTTGCAGGATTGCTGTAAAATATGTGCAGGAGGGCTCTAGGAAGTGGGTTGGAGTGCTCTAAGACATGTGTAGGAGGGCTCTAGGACATGTGTAGGTGGGCTCTGGGACATGTGTAGCAGGGCTGTAGGATGTGTGTAGGAGGGCTCTAGGATGTTTTTCGGAGGGCTATAGGATGTGTGTAGGAGGGCTTTATGACGTGTATAGGAGGATTGTGGCACGTGTCAAGTAGGGCTCTAGGTCATGTGCAATAGGGCTTTAAAACGTGTGCAAGAGGTTTTTAAGATGTGTGCAGGAGGGCTCTAAGACCTGTGTAGGATGCCTCAGTGACATGTGGAGGATGGCTGTGGGAGAGTTCAGGAGGTCTGTAAGACGTGTGCAGGGGTGTGTAGGATGTGTGCAGGAGAGCTGTAGTATATGTGTAAAGTGCTCGACAACGTGTGTAGGAGGTCTCTAGGATGTGTTTAGGAGAGTTCTAGGACGTGCGTAGGAGGGCAGCAGGACTTGTGAATTAATGCTCTAGGATGTGTGCCAGAGGGATGTAGGATGGGTGAAGGTGGGCTCTAGCACAAGTGTACGAGAAGTTTAAGACATGTGCAGAAGCACTCTAGGACATGTGTAGGAGGGCTCTTGGTTGTGTGAAGGTGGATTTAGGATGTGTGATGGAGGGCTGTAAGTCGTGTGAAAGACAGGTCTAGGATGTGTGTAGGAGTGCTCCAGGACTTTTGTAGGAGGGCTCTAGGACGTGTGTAGGAGTGTCTAGGACATGCGTAGGAGGGCTGCAGGACTTGTGAATTTTGGGTCTAGGACGTGTCAAGTAGGGATGTAGGATGGCTGAAAGAGGGCTCTAGCATGTGTGTACGAGGGATTTATGACATGTGCAGGAGGACTCTAGGTCCTGTGTAGGAGGGCTCTTGGTTGTGTGTCGAAGGATCTAGGATGTGTGCAGGTTGTTGTAGGACGTGAATGGAGGGCTGTATGACATGTGTAGGAGGGCTGTAGGACATGAGTAGGAGGGCTGTAGGACTGTTGATGGAGGGCTGAAGGACGTGTGAAGTAGGACTCTAGGAGGTGAGCAGGAGGGCTGCAGGACTTGTGAATTAAGTATCTAGAACTTCTGCAGGAGGGAAGTAGGACGGGTGAAAGAGGGCTCTAGATGTGTGTCCGTGGGCTTTATGACATGTGCAGGAGGACTGTAGGATCTGTGTAGGAGTGCTCTTTGTTGTGTAGGAGGATCTAGGACGTGTGCAGGAGGGCTGTAGGACTTGTGAAGGAGGGCTCTAGGACATGTTTGGTAAGGCTCCAGGTAGTGTGTAGGATTATTCTGTGATATGGTTAGGAGGGCTGTGGATTTTGAAGGAGGGCGGAAGGACGTGTGAAGTAGGACTCTACGACGTGAACAGGAGGGTTGTAGGACGTCTGAAAGAGTGCTCTAGGTCTTGTGAAGGAGGATTCAAAGATGTGAGCAGGAGGTATGTGTGAATTGTGCAGTTCGGATGTAGGAGTTGTACATAAGGGCTGTAGGACGTGTGTAGGAGGGCGTTAGGACGTGTGTAGGAGGGTTGTAGGACCTTTGCAGGAGGGTGGAGGATGTGTGAAGGAGGGCTCTAGGCCGTGTGGAGGAGTGCTTTGTGACATGTGCAGGAGGGATCTAGGACGTTTGCAGGATGGCTGTAAAACGTGTGCTGGAGGGCTCTAGGAAGTGGGTTGGAGGGCTCTAGGACATGTGTAGGAGGGCTCTAGGACATGTGTAGGAGGGATCTTGGACATGTTTAAGGGTGCTGTAGGATGTGTGTAGGAGGGCTCTAGGATGTTTTTCGGAGGGCTATAGACATGTGTACGAGGGCTTTATTACGTGTATAGGAGGAACGTAGCATGTGTCAAGGAGGGCTCTAGGTCATGTGCAAGAGGGCTTTAAGTCGTGTGCAAGAGGGCTTTAAAATGTGTGCAGGAGGGCTCTAGGACCTGTGTAGGAGGCCTCAGGGACATGTGGAGGAGGGCTGTGGGACGTGTTCAGGAGTTCTGTAAGACGTGTGCAGGGGGGTGTATGATGTGTGCAGGAGAGCTGTAGGATATGTGTAGGAGTGCTCCAGGACGTGTGTAGGAGTCTCTAGGATGTGTTTAGGAGGGTTCTAGGTCGTGCGTAGGAGGGCGGCAGGACTTGTGAATTAAGGGTTTAGGATGTGTGATGGAGGGATGTAGGATGGGTGAAAGTGGGCTCTAGCACGAGTCTATGAGAGATTTATGACATGTGCAGAAGCACTCTAGGACATTTGTAGGAGGGCTCTTGGTCGTGTGAAGGAGGATATAGGATGTGTGTTGGAGGGCTGTAGGACTTGTGAAGGAGAGCTCTAGTTTGTGGGTAGGAGTGCTCCAGGCCATGTGCGGAAGGCTCTAATTCATGTGCAGGAGGGCTGTAGGACATGGGAAGGAGGCCTCTAGCAAGTGTGTACGAGGGCTTTATGACACGTGTGGGAGGGATCTAGGATTTGTGTAGGAGGGCTCTGGGATATGTGTAGAAGGGATCTAGGATGATTGCAGAAGGGCTGTCAGACATGTCAAGGATGTCTCAAGGACGTGTTTAGGACGGCTCTCTGATGTGTTCAAAGGTCTCTAGCACCTTTGCAGGAGGGTTTTAGGACATGTACTTTAGGGCAGTAGGACGTGTGTAGGAGGGCTCCAGGATGTGTGTAGGAGGGCTCAGGGAACTGGGGCGGGCTGTAGGATGTGTGCAGGAGGTCTGTAGGACATGTGCAGGGGGTTGTAGGACATTTGCGGGAGAGCTCTAGAACTTGTGTAGCCCTGCTCCAGGATGTGTGTAGGAGGGCTCTAGTATGTGTGTAGGAGGGTTCTAGGACGTGCGTTAGAGGGCTCCAGGACTTGTGAATTAAGGCTCTAGGACATGTGCAGAAGGGATGTAAGACGTGTGAAGGAGAGCTGCAGGACGTGTGCAGGAGTTCACTAGGATGGGTGTGAGAGGGCTCTAATACTTGTTTAGGAGGGATCTAGGAAGTGTGTAGGAGGGCTCAATTACATATGTACCAGGGCTGTAGGATTTGGGAAGGAGGGTTCAAGGACGTGTGCTAGAGGACTGTTGGTCGTGTTCAGAACTCTAGGATGTGTGCAGGAGAGCTTTATTTCATGTGCAGGAGGCCTCTAGGACGTGTGTAGGAGGCTCCCGGTCATTTGCAGAAGGGCTATATGATGTGTGCACGAAGGCTCTTGACATGTGCAGGAGGGCTGAAATAGGTGTGTAGGCGGTCTATAGCACATGTGTAGGAGTGCTCTAGTATCTGTATAGGAGGGATCGAAGATGTGTGTAGCAAGGTGATAAAACGTGTGTAGGACGGCTGTACAACATGAATGGGAGCTCTAAGATGTGTTGAGGAGGGCTCTGGGACATGTGCAGGAGGTCTGTAGGACATGTGCAAGAGGGTTCTAAGACGTGTGCAGGAGGGGTCTAGGACGTGTGTAGGAGTACTCCAGGACGTAGGTAGGAGAGCTCTACGACGTGTGTAGGAGGGTTTAGGACATGTATAGTAGGGCTGTAGGACTTGTGAATTAAGGATCTAGAACTTGTGCAGGAGGGATGTAGGACGGGCGAAAGAGGGCTCTAGATGTGTGTACTTGGGCTTTATGACATGTGCAGGAGGACTCTGGGATCTGTGTAGGTGTGCTGTTTGTTGTGTGTAGGAGGATCTAAGACGTGTGCAGGAGGGCTGTAGGCCTTGTGAAGGAGGGCTCTAGGATATGTGTGTTAGATCTCTAGGTCGTTTGTAGGAGGATTCTGGGATATGGTTAGGAGGGCTGTAGGACTTTTGAAGGAGGGCTGTAGGATGTGTGAAGTAGGACTCTAGGACGTGTGCAGAAGGGTTGTAGGACGTGTGAAAGAGTGCTCTAGGTCTTGTGAAGGAGGACTCAAAGATGTGAGCAGGAGGTATGTGTGAATTGTGGAGGACGGATGTAGGACGTGTGCATGAGTGCTGTAGGACGTGTGTAGGAGGGCTTTAGGACGTGTGTTGGAGGGTTGGAGGACCTTTGCAGGAGGGTGGAGAATGTGTGAAGGAGGGCTCTATTACGAGTGGAGGAGGGTTCTGTGACATGTGCAGGAGGGATCTAGGAATTTTGCAGGATTGCTGTATAATGTGTGCAGGAGGGATCTAGGAAGTGGGTTGGAGGGCTCTAGGACATGATTAGGAGGGCTCTAGGACATGTGTTCTAGGGCTCTGGGTCATGTGTAGCAGGGCTCTGGGACATTTGTAGGAGGGCTGTAGGATGTGTGTAGGAGGGATCTAGGATATTTTTCGCAGGGCTGTAGGACGTGTGTAGGAGGGCTTTATAACGTGTATAGGAGGAATGTAGCACCTGTCAAGTAGGGCTCTAGGTTATGTGCAAGAGGGATTTAAGAAGTGTGCAAGAGGGCTTTAAGATGTGTTCAGGAGGGCTCTTGGTTGTGTGAAGGAGGATTTAGGATGTGTGCTGGAGGGCTGTAGGACGTGTGAAGGAGAGCTCTAGGATGTGTGTAGGAGTGCTCCAGGACATGTGCAGGAGGGCTCTAATTCATGTGCAGGAGGGCTGTAGGACGTGCGAAGGAGGCCTCTAGCATGTGTGTACGAGGGCTTTATTACACGTGCGGGAGGGATCTAGGATCTGTGTAGGAGGGATCTAGGATGTGTGTAGAAGGGATCTAGAATGATTGCAGACGGGCTGCCAGACATTTTAAGGATGTCTCTAGGACGTATTTCGGAGGGCTCTTAGATGTGTGCAGAGATCTCTAGCACCTTTGCAGGAGGGTTGTAGGACATGTGCAGGAGGGCAATAGGACGTGTGTAGGAGGGCTCCAGGATGTGGGTAGGAGGGCTCAGGAATGTGGGGCGGGCTGTAGGGTGTGTGCAGGAGGCCTGTAGGACATGTGCAGGAGGGTTGTAGGATGTGTGCAGGAGAGCTCTAGGATGTGTGTAGTCGTACTCCAGGATGTGTGTAGGAGGGCTCTAGGACGTGTGTAGGAGGGTCTAGGATATGCGTAGGAGTGCTGCAGAACTTGTGAATTAAGGGTCTAGGACGTGTGAAGTAGGGATTAGGACGGCTGAAAGAGGGCTCTATCATGTGTGTACGAGGGCTTTATGACATGTGCAGGAGGACTCTAGGGCCTGTGTAGGTGGGCTCTTGGTTGTGTGTCGGAGGATCTAGGACGTGTGTTAGAGGACTGCAGGATTTGTGAATTAAGGCTCTAGGACCTGTGCAGAAGGGATGTAAGACTTGTGAAGGAGAGCGGCAGGACGTGGGCAGGAGATCACTAGGATGTGTGTGGGAGGGCTCTAATACGTGTTAAGAGGGCTCTAGGACGCGTGTAGGAGGGCTCCAAGTCATTTGCAGAAGGGCTCCTTGATGTGTGCCCGATGGCTCTTGACATGTGCAGGAAGACTGAAAGAGGTGTGTAGGCGGTCTGTAGCACGTGTGTAGAAGTGCTCTAGTATGTGTATAGGAGGGATCTAAGATGAGTGAAGTAGGGTGCTAAAATGTGTGTAGGACAGGTGTACAATGTGAATGAGAGCTCTACGATGTGTTGAGGAGGGGTCTGGGACATGTGCAGGTGTTCTGCAGGACGTGTGCAGGAGGGTTCTAAGACGTGTGCAGGAGGGGTCTAGGACGTGTGTAGAAGTGTTCCAGGACGTATGTAGGAGAGCTTTTCGACGTGTGTAGGAGGGTCTAGGACATGCATAGGAGGGATACAGGACTTGTGAATTCAGGATCTAGAACTTGTGCAGGAGGGATGTAGGATACCTAAATGAGGGTTCTAGATGTGTGTACGTGGGCTTTATGACATGTGCAGGAGGACTCTAGGATCTGTGTAGGAGTGCTCTTTGTTGTGTATAGGAGGATCTAGGACGTGTGCAGGAGGGCTGTAGGACTTGTGAAGGAGGGCTCTAGGACATGTGTGGTAGGGCTCTAGGTCGTGTGTAGGAGGATTCTGGGATATGGTTAGGAAGGCTGTAGGACTTTTGAAGGAGGGCTGAAGGACATGTGAAGTAGGACTGTAGGACGTGTGCAGGAGGTTGTAGGACGTGTGTAAGAGTGCTCTAGGTCTTGTGAAAGAGGAGTCAAAGATGTGAGCAGGAGGTATGTGTGAATTGTGCAGGCCGGATGTAGGACGTGTGCATGAGGGCTGTAGGACGGTGTAGGAGGGCTTTTGAACGTGTGAAGGGGGGTTGTAGGACTTTGCAGGAGAGCTGAGGATGTGTGAAGGAGGGCTCTAGGATGTATGGAGGAGGGCTTTATGAAGTGTATAGGAGGAATGTAGGACGTGTTAAGTAGGGCTCTAGGTTGTTCGCAAGAGGACTTTAAGACGTGTGCAAGAGGGTTTTAAGATGTGTGCAGTAGGTCTCTAGGATGTGTGTAGGACCCCTCAGGGACGTATATAGGAAGACTGTAGAATGTGTGCAGGAGTTGTGTAGAATGTGCCCGAGGGCTGTAGGACATGTGCAGCAGGGGTCTAGGACCTGTGTAGGAGTCCTCCAGGACTTTTGTGGGAGGGCTTTAGGAC
>JAJEJO010051318.1:0-31968 GCA_020662805.1 Glaucomys volans
TTCTAATTTTAAGAGCACATTACATCACTGTTCTTAACTTTCAGGAAAATTTTAATTCCCAAACTTACAATTAGGCACATTCAAACTTGACTTCACATTATAAACTAATCTTTTGGAACATACCTGATAGATATATGATGGCTAGAATGCATAAATGGTACATCTGCTTATAAATATTACAAAATAGCAAATATGATAAATTTTCTCAGAAATTACACTAGCTATGTTGTTCCTGCACTTTAGTTTTTCAAAAAGAGATGTGTAGGCCAAAAAAAAACTCAGTTATAGTTGAAAGAAGAAAAATCCAGAGCTAGGCAGGATAGAGTTTCCAGAAAGTGTGGAAACTGGCAAAGAGTGGCCTTTGGAGAGGAGTGGTACCAGTAGTAAGGGGTAAAAGAATGTCTTCGCAAGTCTGTAGTGCACAGAAATGGAAAATAGAGACATGACTAAGGGATATTAGGAGCAACAGTAAAGCAGTTGACACTAATAAAATGTGACAGAGTCTTGTAAGGCCTAGATATCATAGAAGTTTGAGGGCTTCCAGTGCTTAATAAAACCAAAAAGAGAATATGGAGAGGATGTGGAAGGATGTTTCAGATAGATGGTATGGGTATGTTACAGCAGGACAAGTCCCAGTTATGTCATCAGCACTAATTTCAGGGATTGGGCTGTTGCTGGGACAATACCCTCAATATAAAACTGAGGGTTTAGGTCAGGGAGGACTTGATGCTAAGTTCCACAGTGTAGGACCAAAGCTCCTTAGGTACTTCCTTCCACATTTACAACATGTTTTAGAGGCTAACGTGATGTTGATTGCAAGCTGGAGTTGAGTGGATGGAATTATTTTTTTCTTTTTTGCAATTCTGGGTATGGAACCCAGGCCCTTAGTGCTTTGCAGACAAGCACTCTACAAACTGAGCTATATCCCCAGCCGGAGTGGATGGAATTATGAAGAGTAAATAGAGAGCAAACCTGGGGTACAGGGAAGGTAAACAACATTTGCATAAATATAACTGCACATTGGACCTGATATTTTAGTGTGTAATAATTATATTACTATCAAAAATGATCTTACCACATGCTATAAATTTTGATCTGGAACATCCCTAAAGGTGATGTGGTAAAGGTTTCCTGTCCAGATTGGCACTATTGGGAAATGGTGGAACCTGTAAGAGGTGGGGTCTAAATGAGGCACAATGCTTTATGTCTATAATCCCAGCTACTTGGGAGACTGAGGCAAAATGATGTCATGTTCCAGGCCAAACTGAGCAACTCAGGGAGACCCAGTCTCAAAATAAGAATTTAGAGGAGGGACTGATGGTAATTCAGAGTGTTGTTGGATCACTAAGCAGTACTGTTAAAAATGGCGGGGGGGCTAGTAGGAGATCTTCAGGTCATTGAGGGCATAGGCTTGGAGGTGATAATGGAGCCCAACACCTTCTCTTCTCCTCCATCCTCTCTCTTTCTCATCCAGGTTATGAGGTATAAGCAGCTTGTTCCACCATGCACTCCCATCCATGATGTTGAACCTTGGCACAGCCCAAAAGCAACAGGGTCACCTGACTATGGACTGAAATCTCCAAAGTCAGGTGACCACACAATCTTTTTCCACATGCATTTCTCTAATCTCCTCCACAAATCCATGAGGTCATGTTATTTCAACATAAACAATCATCAATAGAAAAGCAAGCAATGTGTTATACAATGTTGGATTCCTTTAAAATATGATACAGAAAAGTGAATTGAAAATCCAGAGCCTTTTAGAGTGGTTCAGAGTCTACAATCATATTAATAAATAACAAGAAATGAGATGCTATGATATAAAAAAATAAAGAATATTATGTGTAACATTTTTATCTTAATTTTACTTTGTTCTGTTCAAAATAAAATATAGAAAGTGTTGGCAGTGACTCAGTGGTAAAGTGTCACTTGTTTAAATTCCCAGGTCCCCACACAAAAAACCTGAATTGTCTGTTTTATTAACAAAAAATGAGTCCAAAGTTTGTTGACTTGTTTCTGACAAAAAATTAAATATCCATGTTAACCTCTTTTTTCTACTCTCACTTTCCTATAATCTACTAATGTTCTCTTCTAACCCTTCTCAGAGCCTTCCACCCAAACATGGCAGACAAAGAATATGGGAAGCCCCAGATTCTATAGTGGCTGTTTGCAAGTGGGAGGAAGATACAGTAACTGTCACACTGGATTCACTTACATAAGAAGAGAGAAAGAACCCTCAGTGCCTCTCACAGATGAAAGACCAAAGGCAGGATGTCTACCTGACTCAAGGAGCCATCAGCAGCAAATGATGGGTGAAAGAAGCACAACCCAAGTCCAGAAGGGGGACATTTTACAGTGAGCTGGGTCTTCCACCTCTCCAGTGTTTGGTTCTAATGTTCAGAATGCATTTTTAGAAGAATCAGGTCATAGAAAAGAAGACCCCGGCTTCTGGAACTCAAAACAAAGTAACATCCATGAGTATAAGAATTCAAACTCAAGGCTTGTCCCTGAAACAATGTAACAATGTCCAGAATGAACAGGGTTGAGGGGAGGAGAGCAGAAGAGAGTTCCACATCCAACCTGGTCCAGCCCAGCCCAGCCCAAAGAGAGTTGGATTCAAGGAAACTGAAAGAAAACCTTGGAACACATCATTCCCTACAGGATTACTCAAGGAACTTCACTCTACTCTTAGGTTATGAAAACACTCTTTAGGGCTGAGGTTTTAGATCAGTGGTAGAGCACTTGCCTAGCACATGTGAGATACTGAGTTTGATCCCCAGGTCCACGTAAAAAAAAAATGAATAAAAGTACAGTGGCTACATACAAGTAAACAACAAAATAAATATTTGATTCCCTTTCTTTCATCCGTGGAAGCTGCAGTAAGTTCACTAATCAAATCAAATTCCATGGTTCCACAACAACTAGAATTGCTCAAGTCAGATATCTCTTTCTTCCATCAACAAGAATATAATCTGTACATGTAATATGTAATTATGTGCACACTCTTACCTATTATAATGTGAAATATAATATATAACATGCAATAATTTTTAATGAACTTTAAAAAGGAACACAGAGATGATCTCCCTAACAGAAGCACCTGTGGAAGGTGGCCCTATCCTGACCCTGTTGCAGCATTTCACCTCATCAGAGCTGGGATATTTAGGTGTTATTATAAGTCTCCTGTCACTTTCTCACGCAATCTACTCTCTTGTCATTTAATCCACCCAATCCCACCTTCTGCTTGTGAATCTGATCTCCCTATTGGCTACCTCACACCTTTAAACTGCCTCTTTTGTGACATCACTCTCCCACCAAACCTACTGCCACCTGGTAGAATCTTAGGGTTTTCATGGAATTGTAAACAAATTTGGATCATCGCAAGTGACCAGTGACCAGTAAGCAGTCATCAGTGACCAGTGGCCAGTGGCCAGTGACCAGTGAACTCCATACTGGGAAACATGCATTCTCTAGCCTCAGTCACCCAGACATCCTCTGGGCTGGTCTCCTCTTCCTTTGTTTCTGCAATTGATGTTAACTCTTCTCTGACCATGTCAGGTAAGGAAGTGAACTTTTTAAAGTTTCTCCTTAGACTTTTTTTGCTGCCTAAATTTAGTAATGGAATCCAATTAGCTTAGAAAAATAGGGAAAAGGAAGGAAGTAGAAATCTAGATGTAATTTGGTTTTTCATTTTGATATGTACTAGGTTGGGATGGATGATCATTTACTCTCCAAGAGAATCTGTTTCCTCATCTGCTGTATGAGGATAAGACACTGCCTATGGACTGGTCCCTTTCTTTTCTAGGTGCATGTGTACAGAGAATGAAATCAGATTTGAGGAGTGTCTTTAGACGTTTCAACAGAAAGAGGGAAATCCCAGGCACGGAAGAAAACTCATACTATGTACCAGGATGTTTCATCTGTCACAGTCTCCCTCCACCACAATTTCCACTTCAATATTTCAAATTTAGTGTTGTTCAAAAAGTAACATTCATATATTTTGGAGTTTTCTGTTTGGACTATGGGGAAAGAGAAATAGGAAGAGGGGAGGAAGAGGATAGGGCTGTAAGGAGGCAGATATTTTAGAGGAAGGAAGTTAGGGACTGTTTAAGCACAGGGCAACCCAAACTTCGTGGGGGAAGAAAATATCAGAATAAGAGAGAAGAAAGTGTGAGAATGAAAGAGGTGAAGAGCATGGAGATGTTCTCAAGACAAAAGAGGTTGGTTGGGATGGATTCCAAGAGAAACAACACTTTCAAACCGACACAGAGAGCATAGAGTGAAATCTTTCCACCAGTGGACAATTGAGGCTGGTTGAGAGAATGTCTAGATTAATAGACTAGCAAGGAAACTAATGGTAGAACTGGGTATCACTGGGGAAAGCAGTTTCTCAGAAATGTCCCATTTGGTTGTTTGGTGTTTTTGTATATCCTCCTTGAACACAGATGACCTAGACAGTTTGAACATGAACATCTTCAAAGTATGTTTTAGATATGAGTCTTGCTCTAAACATGCTAATGAAAGTGGTGAGAGGCAGGACTGGGGAAACAGCATTTTCCATGTCCTAGTTTACTCTGATTTCTAAACTATGTGGATTTTTAAAAAAATGATGTTCCCTAACCTGCATCAGAAGGATGCATTCCTTTGTGTGATAGGTAGGTTTCAAGTAGAAGCCGTTTTTCATTTTTATAATAATTTTCTTTCTTATACAGAGTGCATACAAATAGTCACTCATGTTTTTCAAACCTAAGAACTAAAAGAAAGAGCTTTGTAAGAATAAAACGTCAAGCTCCACATCTTTATTTTTTTATTTTTTATTTTTTGGAACCAGAGATTGAACTCAGGGACACTCGGCCACTGAGTCACATCCCCAACCCTATTTTGTATTTTATTTAGAGATAGGGTCTCACTGAGTTGCTTAGGGCCTCGCTATGTTGCTGAGGCTGGCTTTGAACTCGCGATTCTCTTGCCTCAGCCTCCCAAGTCGCTTGGATTACAGGCATGCGCCACCATGCCCGGCAAGCTGCACATCTTTAATTCCACATTTATCTAAAATAATTTTGGAAAGTCATTTGGGTTTTTGTACATTTCAAAGAATTGTTTTGGGCTGGGGGTTTCTGTCAGGGGCAGACTGCATGCTTAGTATGTCCAACCATTGCTCCAGGAAACCTCAAAAAATAGGTTTGAATTGTATTATTATAATTTTAGTGGTGATGTTTTTTTCAATCATTAGGAACAACATTTTCTTGTTAAAGATGATTATATACTACATTTGATGATAAATTTAAATTCAGGCTCCTTTTAAAGGGAGATTCCTGCTTTTTATAACTGAAATATTATCAGAAAATATTTAATATTAATTGAAATATCTACCTCATGGAACTAATATCTTTTATTTGTTATGGGTAATATTTAGAAGATGATGAGCAAGCACAGTGATGAAATGATTCTCCACTTATTGTTTTGTTCTCGACTGTAAAAATTTCCTTCCTTCCGTCCTTCCTTCCTTCCTTCCTTCCTTCCTTCCTTCCTTCCATCCTTTCTTTTTCTCTATTTTTATATCTTATTCCCAGTGTTGGGGAATGAGCCAAGAATCGCATATACGCTAGGAACGCATGCTACCAGAAGCTATATCCCCAGTACATTTTGTTTCTGAGACAGGATCTTGCTACCTTGCCTAGGCTGATTTTGAATGCCTGGACTCCAGCAAACCCAATGCCTCAGCCTCCAGAGGACTGGGAACACAGACCAACCCCACCATGCCCAGATTCATAGTGTGCTCTTTTGCTTCAGTTTTGCTTTTCCTTGTGGCAGGGAAGAGGAGGGTGGGTTTGGTTTTTCTTCTTTTGCACTACTGGGGATTGAACCTAGGGACACTTTACCACTGAGCGACATCTCAAACATTGTTAAATTTTATTTTTATATACAGTCTTGCTAAATTGCCAAGGCCAACATCTAAATTGTGATCCTCCTGCCTCAGGCTCCTGAATAGCTGAGACTGCAGTTGTGTTGCACTGCACGTGGATTCATAACTTTGTTATTGAAATATTTCTCTACATGCTGTGGCTACTTATATGTTCACATTTACTTACACTTGCTGCTTCCTACATACTTTTTGTTGATATTCTTTGTCCGTCTTTGGATACTGGTTAGAAATTCATTCAAAATCACCTTCAATTGTGGGCAGTGTTCCGCTAACAGTAATCACTAAATAAAGCCGAATCATTCACATGCATAATGTTATATGTATGATAATGTAACATCATTTGCTACTAAAGTTGCAATGCTTTGATGCTGCTGCTTATCCAAATTTTCATTAGTATCTAAGCACTTTCTGTAGTTCTGTGATGTTTCTTATTTTTGCCTTTCTATCTTTCCAGAACTCACTACGTCTTCCTCCATTTTTTCTTATATAACATTTCACTTTCCTCATGGCTGAATTATGAATGTTAGTATTATTGTAACCATCTTACAGATGGGTAACGTTGAAGCTAGAAAGTTTAAGTAACTGTTTTCTTGCAAGAAGCATTTCTTCAGAAACTTACTCTCAGGTAGTCATGTTGATGTAGGATGAGAATTCAGGAATGAAGAGCAAAAACAATGACCACTTAAATTCCCATCTGGACAGTACAAGTGAAGTCCAGGAAGTAATATGTGACTTGCACAAAGAGAAGTAAAACCCTGAAGAAAACAGGGGAGATATCAGTACTGTTTTCTCTGAACAAGAAAAAATAAAATTGTGTTCTTTTAACTTCTGGTCATTGTCTATAGAACAGAATGCAGTCAGGCAGTAAATCCTATAAAATAATACTGATTTTGAACAAGTCAATCATACTTCTCTTACTCCTGGTTTACTCAATTGCAAATTGATAATGTTAGATGTTCTGTAATTTCTAAATGCCTAAGTTGAAAGGTCTCTTCATGAGTCAAAATTAGTGACAGCTCCAAGGAAAGATAGGCCAGAGAGAGGGATGCTTGTAGGAAACAATGTGTGAACCAGACCACTTGAAACTTCTGTGCTCAATTGGAGGGAAAAGGCAGTTCATCAGAAGAGTTCAAACAGGCTTCAACACTTCCAGCCATGCTACATGGTTTGATTCGGGGTATCTCAATGATTACAGGAATTAGTGGCTTCCTGACTGCCACAAACTTAAGATCATACCATTTGTCAAGTATTGTATCACTCACTCAGTCTCATCAATTTTTTCACCGCCCTCTTGTTTCCTACAGAAAATTTCCAGAATTCTTCTCTACTTGGAACTGCAAATTCTCTGCAGCTCTCACTTCCTGTAGTGAGCAATGCAGCTTCAAAAACAAGAATTGTCTGCAACTTGTCCAGAGACTCTGCTCCAGCTGTCAGTTCAGCATGGCTACTGCCCTCAAACTCTGGCACCTTCTTCCATCCACTCATGGGCAGTGCCTACCTTTATCAACATTCCAGCACAGACATGTTTTCTGGGGTTCCTGGTCAGCACCAGACCCCCATGGCACCTGTCTCCTATGCAAGTATGTTTCAGTGGGATATCACGGGAGGTGCTGAAAAGAAGTCATCTTCACTCGGGGACTTTACTCTGACACTCATTGACCAGGACACAGCAGCTCCTCCCATGTCTATGACAGCCCAATATGATACAACTTCAGAAGTCAATGCCATGGTCCCTGGGTATACATCACTGTCTGCCAGGCTTGTCCAGGGTACACCATCTCAGATTATAAATCAGGAACACACCCTGTCACTTCCCTACCAAGAAGAAAACCAGGTCTACTACTATGACCAAAACAATGTGGGGCCTCTGCTCTCTGGAGAACTTGGCCCCTACTGGCCATCCTATGGCTCTGTGTCATATTCAGGAAGTACTGTCTCTGCCCCTCAAGCAGGAATGGTGATGGTGCTGAAGGAGGTTCAGCCCACAAATGTCCTACCATCAGTCTCTACCCCCGGCATCTACTACTCTGTGTCCACTCAACCCATCACAGACACAACTCTTCAAGGTGAGTACCAACAGCATCAAGGGGAAGGAATGAGATGAACAATCAAAAGGAGGGTCATTTAGGCATCTGGGGGCTGGGGGCCCACAGATTCATAGAATTGAAGTCCTGACACTTTAACCCCTCCACTTGTTCAGCACTCTACATATTCAGACTGTGTAAGAGGAGAGTACAGGACACCATCCATGATCCATTTAAGAGACCTCCAGGAGCACACTGAAGGAGGCCAAGTTTCATTGCCTGGATAGATCAGTACCCCATACCACCATATTATAAAAATATTTTCCCAATCTTGCCTTGGTCTCATCGGGAGATACTTCAAACCTGACCATGTTAGTGACAGTATAATTTTACAAATTAACTAACTCCAGGACTTAATATTTATACTCAGAGATCCTGTGTGAAGAAGACGTTTCAAACTCTGTCCATCATACATATTTTATGAGGAAGTGCTCCAACCTCTCCTAGTGCATGGTGTTAAGTGTTCATATACTATTGGGAGAAGGAGAGAATTCAAAGAACTATACATGTGATGACCAGATTCAATAAATATTTTTGTGGTTTTCTCACAAAACCACATAGGAGACAAATGAGCTTCCAGCCAGTTAGGCTGCCATGATGATTTTTCAGCCACAGCTGACATCTAGTGACTCCCTGTAACTAATGATCAGCTCCTAGCACCTAACACAGACCTGTCCATGTTCCTTAGGAAAAGCTACAAAAAATGCCTTATTCACAGTTGGCAAGCTCCCTGATTATTGTGTTGCTGTGTAGGGGGACCACCCTACTTACCATCTTTCTTGATTCCTTTGCAGTGATGGAAACTTCTCAAGGGATGGAAGCTTCCATGGGATTCAAACCTCCCAGTCATACATTTTGTCTGCCACAACATCCAGAACTGCCAAACTCCTGCAGTAGCAGAAATATCCAAAATATCCAAATACTTGAGCGTAACTCACCAACTGACATTGAGGATACTTCAGTAATAACTCCAGGTCAGACTTCTACTAATTTCTTGGCTTTGCTTCCAACTCAAAGCCAGGAACAAACAGACGGTAACAGTTTGGATGAGACTGAAGCCATGCTTTCAAAGCCTCTGGATGCCTACCAGATGGAAATAGAAAACCAGGACCCTCCACTACTCCCTGTAGAAATCCCTTATATCCAGCAGCTTCTGGCCTCCATTGGTCCTCTGGACCAAGAAGAGATGCCTCATTCTGAACATATCAAGCTGGGAAGTAGTAGCATAAGTCTTGAGGACAAAGACACAATTGAAAATGGGACTGAATCTAACAGTGGTTTTGCAGACCTCACTGCATTGGTGGAGGATAGTCAGCTTCCTGAGCTGTTCCTTTCCTTGAAAGACCTTGACCAACCTGAAAGTCCCACAATCATAAAAGTCAATGAGACCAGAGCCATCGTGGTGACTCAGGAGCAGGAGAAAGGTGTCATAAATTGTCCCTCTAATGCAGTTAGGAAGATCAAGCACAAAGCCTCGGAGCCTCCAGATGGACCTCCTAAGGCCAAAATGCACCCACAGCGCCCATTAGAGGGAGGTGTTACTTGCAGTGATGCAGAGTGTCATAGGGGTCCTGTGAAAACAGCCAAGAATTCTAATAATAGCAAGCCTCAGAACACTGCATTCAGCAGGAGCAGCAAGGCTAAGTGGAATGGGCAAGAAAAGACCAAAAGAATCAGAGAAAACAACTGCAAGAAAAATGAAGAGAGTAAGCAGCCAGGCAATAAGGTCAAGGCAGAAGAGAAGCCAATGGCTCCTAAGGCAAAGCGGAAGAGACATCAACCTGAGCTCAGCCAAGAGAGCTTTAAAAAGCCTTGAAGCTATCTAGGCATGCACATGCTGGAGTCAGTGCAGGTTTTCCATGCACTGGGGAAGAGGAATGAAAAGAAAACTGAGCTCTCTTCCACCAGGGCTCTGGGAAACTCAATCAGTACCAAAGACCCCTGTCCTTGCCCAGCTGTGAAACACTGGCTGGGGGTTAAAGGACCTGAGAAAACTTAAGGCAAAGCCCAGAAACCAGATATCAGTGCTCAAAAATAGTGTCCACCTCCATCCCAGAATGAGCTTCCACCTCCTGGGAAGGTGAAATTGGTGCCTTTGCCTTTTCTGTCCCCAGAGAAACCTCAACCTCGACATGTATGTCGGAGGCCACAGTCTCTGGCCTCACGTAGACCCACTGGGGTTCACCCCGCCCAGCATGCTCCTACTGGTTCAGTTCAATCCATGGCAGTCAAGCAATTCCAACCAGCTACTGCCAACATATTTGTGATGGGTCCTGCCAAGCCAGCTCAGCCAGTTATATCCACCTCAGTGCATTCAGGCTTGACTGCTTCTACCGGGCCTAGTGTCCCTCAGTCTGCTGCTTCTAGGCCTGCACCCTACAGAACATCATCATGCACTTCTGTCCAGCAGAACCCTCTTTCCACTGTTGTGAACAAGTTCCAGTCACAACCACCCAAGCCTCAAAACAGGTATCTCCTCCAAGACTTTGCCTTACAACCAATTCCATGGAGGAAATCCAATGTTCCTGATACAGTCATGTCAACTCCCATCACAGAAGAGCACAGGCCAGAGTGGGAAGCCATGAAGAAGAAGGCTCACCAAGAGCATGAAAATGCTGCCAAATACACTGCTCTGGGGAGAGTGCAGTATTTCATTGAGAGGGAAAGAGATATGGAAATTGCTCACTACTATGGCTGTACAATATAAGGGCTGCTAAGATTAATGGTGCCAATTGGCTACCAAATAGTTTCCTCACATATGTAGATAGATACAAATTTATTTATTCTTACATGTTTTCAGAATTTAATAATAGTAAATGAAGAAAGCTAATAACATTGGTTAGTATGTAAGTAATACAGAGGCCTTCTGGAAAACCTGAGATCTGAGGGATTATAGACAGGCCCTTTGGTACCATTGGGTACCAAATATGTGTTCCAGATATGTAGATAGATCGATACAAATTCTTTCATTATTATGTAGTTTCAAAATACAATAAAGTTGAAAAAAGTAATGTAGAAGAAATGATTAGTAGGCTAGTAATAGACTTTCTGGTACCAATTGAATAATAAATAGTATTCCACATTTATGTATATTGATAGGTAAAAATTTATTGATTGATATATTTTTAAAAATTAATAAAATTCAATAAAGAAATGTAATACAATTGCTTAGTAAATAAGCAATGACAAGATCTTCTGATACCATCTGGGCACCACACATGTTCAAATCTATTCATTTTGATATATTTTTCAAAACAAAAATTGAGTAAATAAATATTAAAGTTGATTAATAGACAATATAGATGCCTTCTGTTACCCCTTGGGTAGGAAATGATTTTTCGTATATATATATAATTTTATTCATTCTGATAATCTCTTAACATTTAAAACTTGAATAAAGAATTGCAATAGAATTAATGTATATGTAATAAAGAGGAATTTGACTTTAGAATTGCTGTTAACTGTCGTTTTTTGGGGAGAGGTGGTGATCAAGCCTGCATGAGAAGACATGAACTGAAATTTGGACAGGGACAAGAGGGGTAAAGGATAGGAAAGAAGAATATGATCCAGCACTAGGAAGAGGGAAAGAAGAGAGATATTTGAACTTATAAGAAGAATCAGGAATGGATAAAATGGCTGAAGTAAGACACAAAGTTTGAGGTTAGGGTTAAAAGTAGAAAATCTGAACCAAAATGAAAATGGCAGAAGATGGATTCAGGTTGACTAGGAAAAATGCAAAAATCCCTCATGGAGAATGGCCTAGGTCTTATGATCTACCAGAAAGGCATTTTAGAAGATAAGACTCAGGGTACATCTTCCTGCAGGTTTGGTTCACCTAAGATCATAGCTGGGGAAGGTGAATACAAGGTGTGTGGGAGTCTACCAGGGGTGTGGCAAGGGTTCACAGTTATCCTGAGGGCAGCTGATAACCTGGGACCTAGCCAAGTGAACAGCAGCAGCATGAGGCCAACCCAGAACATGGCCTGGAATAAATCATCAAGTACTCAACACCCATGAACCCGGGAAGCAGAGATGCATTACTTCAATTAGTCTTCAAACACACAAGGCCAGTATCACTGTGCCACTTTACTAATAATCTAGTGCTGCACGATCAAATTGTATGCAGACTAGAAAGTCTTGTTCTGAGGGCTAAGACCTCACATCCTCCTAGATCACAAATGCCCACAGGCAGTCAGCCTGACTTTCAGATCACAGCATCCGGACATTACAGGTAGCCAAATCACACTTCAAAACGGGGATAAATATTACACGAGGGGCCTGTCAGCTCCTCCTTCACAGATTCCGGTGCCTTCCGCCTTCAGGGATCATTGCTATCAACCGAAGCTCACGAGAAAATTCAGGTCTTGGCTTCCATTCCCTCCCTATGGGAGCACACAGTGCGCCTGCGCGGAGCGGGGGTGTGGGGAGGTGGGGTGGGGGTGGGGTCACGAGCACTGGACCAAGAAGCTGAATCCTGTGCAGTCTCTTTTGGAGGCCAGAGTTCTGGTGTGAAGCTGTGCTGGTAGAGGGTGTGGGACAGGGGGTGAGGATAGGAAAGGAATAGAGGGGCAGAAGAAGATGATGGAGGCGGAAGATCATAACCATGCACAGATTACTAATTAACATTTTAAATTTATTTCTGGAGATAAAATGCACAGAACATAAAATTCCTCATTAAAATGTATGGAAAAATGTGGCATTTAGTAATTTCTCGAGGTTGTGCACACATCCCCACTATCTGATACATAATATTTTCATTATTCACAAAAGATACCCTTTTATGTGTTGAAAGTATATCCTTCCTCAGTGACAGTACAATGCACCCTTCATTCTTGCCCTGTAGAAACATTGGCCAGGGAAAAGAAATTTCTTATTTTTGCAAACCTTTTCCTGAATGCCCACATCTTATTAAAGTCGTCAGTGGCTAAGTCACCACCCAGTGGTAACCTATATAAACCCAGAACTCACCTGGAATGGGTGGTCATTCTAAGCAGAAAGTGTGCCATCCAATGCCTGACTCTGCTGCTGAAGGAAGGCTTTGCTGAATTTGTGAGGTCTGTGCCTGTCTCCTACATTCTGTGCTTCCTTTTTGGTTCCTTGACTGGGAATGTCGGTAAGGAGACATTTACCTTTCTCTCTTTTGCCCAGTCATGTTAAATGACCTCTGAGATCTGGAAAGTGACCGTTGAATGTCCAGCATTACTGTGACCCTCTGAGGTTGGGCAAACCCCCAGCCACTGCAAACACATCTATGCTTAAATCCCCAGACAGTACTCCCACCTCCCTACCCACACTACAGAAGCAAATGTTTCATGCACTTTGAGTCCACTTTGGCTCTTACCTGCTTGTACACGACCCCAAACTGACCCCAACTCTAAGTTAGGTTTTTTTCTGCCTTATACTACATGTGTGGTGCAAGGATCTGTATCAAATTCGCTAGTGTGTTGAAGTATCAAATTCGTTAGTGTGTTGAAGTCATCCTCTTTTTGATCACCTCCCCTCAACCTTTCCATCCTCTCCACAACCCCTCTGCACTCCATCACCCTACAGACCTCCAATTCAGAGACCTCTTTGCCATTTTATTCCTGCATACAACACCAAACTTCAAATTCTACAGAGAGGTAAGACCCCATCCAGTTCTCAGGAGAGAGGTACCCTACCCCGGGTGCTCCACCACTGAGACCAGCACTGAAGAGGTTTTCCCATTTTCGGGTGGAACTGTCCATTCCAATGACATAAGATTTCCGGGGACACCAGATCTCAAACCATCACCATGGCCAAACTTCTCCAACATAGGAACTATGGTATTCATAGCCTGGGTTTCGCCATTACAATCTTATTAGAAATTTTAAGACCCTTTTCTCCCAAACTGACTTCAAAATTGAACACCTCATTCGACTCCCCACTTTCATTTGGCCACTATAATTTCAATAAGATGCACCAATGGCCCAGGTATGGGATCTTCGATCAAGAAATTCTGCAATATTTGAAAAGTTTCCTCCACCAGAATGGCAAATGGTGTGAAATAGCTTATCTCCAGGCTTCCTTTTTCCTCAGCTCAAAGCCCTGAGGATGTCAGCCCTGCTGTGCTTTACAATTCAACCTCAAACACTCTCAACTCTCCTCCTCATTCACTGCCCCAGAAATAGAAGATGAATCCCTACTGACAATCCCAGGATCTCACTGCCCTGTTATCAGGATCCCGTTCAAAGGGTTCCACTACTCGCCCTGCACAACCCCCTCAAAACCCACACTCAAGCTCCCCCTCCCTGCTGTGATAACCTCCTCATACATGATCAAAAACCATTCTAGTGCCACACATGTTCCCTCTCAGAGAGGTGGCAGGGGCTGAAGGGATGGTCTGAGTTCATGTCCCCTTTTCTATGACAGATTTCTCCCAAATAGAGGACAGATTAAGCTCATTTTCTGAAAAGCCTACTAAGCATAGAAAGGAACTCACACATCCTACTCAGGCTTACCACCTTACTTGGGCAGACATTTATTACATCCTAGCTTCCATCCTGACTCCTGAGGAATGTGCCTGTATTTTGCAGGCAGCTAAAGACCATCCAGTCTCCCCATGCCAAACCCCCCTTATCCATCCTGCAGCAGAGGCTGCCATCCCTACAGCTGAACCTGATTTGACATATCAGCCTCAAGACGCTGTGGTCACTAGACTCCAGCACATGACTACAGGCCACCTGGAAGGCATGACAAAAAGTTCTCATACCCAGGTTCACTGGGGCAAGGGAAAGGAAATGAACTGGGGACCCAATGAAAACCCTGCCCTCTTTTTGGCCCACCTTACTAAGGCTGGTACCAAATATGCCAACCTAGATCTGGATACAATTAGTGGCACTCTCATTCTCCAGTTTAACTTCATCAGTGTGTTTGTACCTGATATCTGAAAACAATTTAAGTTTGAAAAGGGCCCTGCGACCCTCCAACAGCAGCTTCTAGATTCTGCTTTCAAGGTTTTAAGCAATAGGGAAGATGTGGCCAAAAAGGAGAGAAAGGCATCTTGAAGTAAAATATCAGCTCCTGGACTCAGCCATCCACAGTCCTAAGAAAGCCCCAGTAGCTCATAGCCCCACCAGACCCTCTAATGTACCTCCCAGGCCCTGCTTCCAATGTGGAAAGACTGGACATTGAGAAAAATCATGCCCTAAACTGAAGACCCCCACCAAGCCCTGTCCCAACTGTGGGCAATGGGGACAGTGGAAGTGGACTGTGCCCAGGGAAAGACACTCACCCCTTGGTGTAGCCACCCACTTCCCAAGTCCCATTCATTGAGTTTCTGGAATGAGGAAATGAGGATCCACTACCCTGGCCACTTCAGGTGGTGCATTTGAGAAGAACCTGGTTACAGAATGGTGAACAGCCAAGCAATTTCATTTGAGGTTGACATGAGACTGAGCCTTTCACTTTTGACTCATTGCTATGGACCCACTTTTAAGGCAGATACCCCTATTATGGGAGTTCCAGGGACCCCTCTACATCCACTAAAGATACCTCCCTTTTTGCATGTTTGGATCCCTCTCATTATCCCATTCTTTATAGTTATGCCAAGTTGCCCTGTCCCCCTATTGGATTGGGATCTCCTCCAAAATTAAAAGCCTCCATCATCATCCCCCCTTTCGTCTTCACTGCCATCTTTTTAATACATTCTGACCTGGACCTAGCCCTAAGCCTCCTGATTGTTCTTTGCCCACTGGAATAAACCCCATATTCCTTAATACTTCTTAACCTAAAATAGCTAAACACCACTACCCTATTCATACATAAATAAAAGACCCCTCTCACTGTTACCCATATCCAATATCTTTTTTGTAAAAAATATCACTATTCCATTCTAGCTTTTTTTTTCTCTAATAGGGATTGAACCCAGGGGTGCTAAATCACTAAGTCATATCCCCAGTCTTTTAAAAATATTTTATTAGAGACAGGGTCTTGTTGAGTTGCTAAGTGCCTCACTAAGTTGCTAAGACTGACTTTGAACTTGTGATACTCCTGCCTCAGACTCCTGAACCCCTGGGATTAGAGGTGTGCACCACCTCGCCAGGCCCCCAATATCCTTTAACTCTCTTAGCTTGAGATTTAAATCCCATCATATCCCAATTATTACAAGCCTATCTCCTCATACCAACCCACTCCCCTCACAACTCCCCCATCCTCAGAGTAAAGAAATCCCATGGCCAATTCTGGTTAGTGCAGGATCTCAGAAAATTCAGTGAGGCAGGTGTTCCCACATATCCTGTAGTCCCAATCCCAACACCCTTTTATCTCATATTCCAGCCTCCACCACACATTTCTCAGTATGAGACCTAAAAGACACTGTTTTTACTATTCCCCTCATGCCCATTTATTGCCTTTGCCTGGACTGACAGAGACACTAACTCCTCTCAGCAGCTCACCTGGACTGCTCTCCCACAGGGTTTCCAATATAGCCCCCAACACTTTGTCCAGGATTTCCAATGTGATGTGGCCACTTTAAATGTATCCCCCAGCCACGTCATACAATATGTAGATGATCTCCTGCTCTGCAGCCCATCACCAGAATTCTCCAAACATCACAATAACCTCCTCCTTAATGCCATGGCCTCCTGGGAATACCGGGTCTCTTAATCTAAGGCCAAGATTTGCTCCATCTGGTAAAAATTTAGGCACCTATTCACCCCACCTTCTGCCCTACTCCCCCCAGAAAGACTCCAAGCTTTAAAGGCCATTCCCCTACCTTTCCCTAAAAGGGTTATCCTTTCCCTCTTGGGCCTTTTAATTATTTCCCATCTGGATACCAAAATTCTTCCTCATAGTGAAGTCCCTTTATGAAACCTCTAAGGGGAATCTTTCAATCCTCTTCCATCTCCCCATTTCTTTTACCATTTCTTATATTTAATTTTTTTAAGTTGTAGGTAGACACATAATCTTTTATTCTATTTATTTATTGTATGTGGTGCTCAGTATCCAACCCAGTGACTCAAACATGCTAGATGAATGCTCTACCACTGAGCCACAACCTCAGCCCTTTTTCAATGATTCCTAATCACCCAAATTCTCTTCTCAAATCCTCAACTCTTTACTTACCAAACCCTAAAAAGCCTTTCTTCTTGTCATTCCACTCAGAACATGGACAAGTTTTGGGAGTTGTTAACCAGGAGTCAGGAGGCACTGCCCATCCCACTGCATTCTTATCCAAACAATTAGACTTAGTTTATGACGGTGTGCCCCAATGCCACAAGGTTTTGGTGACAGCAGCTCTCCTTATCCCTGAGGCCAGAAAATGTGCATTATATCAACCCATTACTGTTCTTACCTCACACTCCTCCAAAATCTTCTCAGCCATCAGCCATTTCTCTCCCTTTCCCAGACCAATTACTGTATGCAGAACTCCGGACACCTGACTACCTTCTAGCAAGAATCCTCATTAAACCCAGCCACTCTTCTACCCACAATAATCCCCTCTGCCCCTGTGATTTCTCACTCTTGTGAGAAATCCTTGATTTCTTAATGAACACATATTCACATATAACTGATCAGCCACTCGCTGACTCCAGACACTGGTTCATAGATGCAAGTTCCCAGAAACAGTCCCCTCACCTTGCAGGCTATGCTATAATTTAAGGAAAGGCTACAGCAGATTCTCCTTTTGTCCTCACCCAGATTACCAAGACTTCTCTCCTTCCCTCAGGCACCACATCTCAATAAGCTGAACTTGTTGCCCTCACTGGAGCCTTATCATTAGCTAGAAACACAGCAGTCCATATTTTTTACTGATTCCAAACACACCTATGACATAATTCATTCTAAGAGGATTTCTTATTCAGGCAGGAACATCCATTCTTAAAGCTAATTATGTAAGAAATTTACTTGAAGTTGCTCTTTTACCCCACAGGGTAGCAGTCTTGCACTGTAAAGGACACCAAGTCAACCTGCGATATATTTCCTTAGGAAATAACACAGTGAGTGGACAGGCTAGCAAGGCAGGTTGCTCTCTCTAACCACCATCCTGTCATCACAGGCCCCTACTTCAGTCTTATGTTCTATGCCTACAAAAGTCCAGCTTCCCCCTGATGGAACTAAAGCCCTATTAGCTTACCTACAGAGTTTATTCTACCCTCATGTTCAGTCCCTCCAAGTATTCCTGAAGAATTAACTGAACCTGTCCTCTTCAGATTTACTGTATCTCCAACAAGTCCCTCATACCTGCAATACTGGGCTCAAGGCTAATTCCAAATCCAATGTGAGACCACCCCCATTTCCCACACACCAAGTTCAGGGAGTCCTTCTTGCCATGGACTGGCAACCTGACTTTACCCACATGCCCCTGTAAGAAAGCCACATATCTCCTAGTCTAGTAAACACCTTTACTGAATGGGTTGAAGCCTTTCACACTAACAGGAAGAGGGCTTCTGGTCTTGCAACCCTACTTTCCCAAGGAATAATTCCATGCTTTGGTGTACCTGCCTCCCTCCAGTGTGATAATGGCCCCAAGTTTACTTCCACTGTTACCCAATATTTGGCTAAAATTTTCAATATAGAGTGGAACTTCCAATTCCTTATAATCCGCAGTCCTCAGGAAAGGTTGAAAAGTCAAATAAGACCTTAAAGACCACCTTAACCAAATTATCTGTAGACACTCACTTGGATTAAACTCCTTCCTTTGGCCCTTCTCTGGTTCTGGGCACTGCCCAGAAAATATCTTTTGATCAGTCCCTTTTAATTTCTTTTATGGGTGACCTCTCTTTTCCCCCACCTTCAACCTCAATGACCTAGCATTCCTCCTGATGTCTTCCTAACTCATGTCAGGCTGCCCTCTGGAAAGATGAGCACACCTGTCTTCCCTAGCCCAAGTCTTCAGGGCCCTTCCTCATATTTCCTAGGGGACTTAGTTTAACTCTCCCCTTCACAACGGGTCATTAAAATTATTTTTCTTTTTTTTGGTACTGGGGATTGAACCCAGTCATGCTTAACCACTCAGCCACACCCCCAGCCCTTTTATATATTATATTGAGAGATAGGGTCTTTCTGGGTTGCTTAGGGCCTTGCTAAGTTGTTGAGGCTGGCCTTGAACTCGTGATCCTGAACTCCTGATACTCCTGCCTTGGCCTCTGGAGCTGCTGGGATGTATGGGTCCTTTTAAGTTGGATTTGACCACCTCTATCACAGCCAAACCAGAATGATACCCCTCCTGGATTTATTTAAGCAATTTAAAATTTGTTCCTGATAATACCTCTTACTAATCTGTTCTCTCAGGCCTTGATGATACATTACCTGCCCCCCAGCCATTCCTGAGGAAACTGCTGACCCTCAAAACTGGAAATCCTTTTTTTCTTTAATTTATGTATTTATTTAGTTTTATTTTTACACACTGCATTTTGATTCATTGTACACAAATGGGGTGCAACTTTTCATTTCTATGGTTGTTCAAGATGTAGATTCACAGCATCCATCCAATCATACATGTTCATAGGGTCTATACCTGGAATTCTTAATGTCACATTCTAGGACATCCTTCTACCTCTCCCTTTCAGCACTCAGAGATGAATGAGATTCATCATATTTACTCCCTCTTCCTCTCCTCCTCTTCAATACTTAGATCTCATTTGGGATCTCTGGCTTCAAGGGACATTCATTGACCTGATCTCCAACCACATTTCTTTCTTCACTTTGTGTTTTCTACATATCATCTTTTATTTCTGTCTATAATTTTCCTTAATAGCATCTTTTTTTAAAATTATCTTTAACTTCGCAAGGAGCCACACCAGACCTGAGCCACTGCAGACAAGCAGCAGCTGATGTATTCAGTGAAAATCCATCTCTGTGGGCAAAAATGTTAATGCCTGGAGCCTAGAGGCACACCCCATGTCCTGGGGACAGTTTAAGAAAACAGCAAACATAACGGGGGGGGGGGTGGGCAAATGAGAAAAATGGGTCAATTCATTCTTCCTGTTAACAGGTTCCGCATGCTGGTCTTCATAATATGTATAACTTCCAGCATGATGAGTGACACAGAGACTGATAGGGGCCCATTCAACAGCCTGCCATTGCTCACCCAGTAACATGGTTTGGTTTCCTGGATTAATCTAACTTAATTCCACTCTCTTCTTGCTGGTCCTTTGTTGACCACTGGTTCCTCCCAATGATTTTTGCTCAATTATTCAGGATTGTCCTCCTGTAGTGGGTACCAAACCCAGGGAGGATACAGAATAAACTAGACACTCCGAAAATTAGTGCCTGGGAAAGGTAGAGAGTCCCCCTCCCCTTTCCCCTGCCAGCTGGTTTTCAGGGAACCTAATTGGTACCACTCACTCCTACCTCTTGAATTGTAGAGGACTTTCCCTAGGACCTATCTACTTTCTTGAAGTGTAAACACACCCCTCCTGCAAGGCTCCAGGGCCCAAGGTGGGGATTTACCAAAGACCTTGTGACAGGAGTCCCCTTATGGCTCTGCTTCTGTAAACAAGCTTCCCACTTGAAAACTCTTACACACAATCATAAATCATTGTTTGAAATTTTGTGCACAACTATGTATCATTTCAGACTAGAAAATTCATGTCACTAGGTAGTTTGCAAATGTGTGAAAACCTGGTAAGGGGTGCTCAGAATCTGGAGTGCTGATCTCCTCTGGGTCCACCTGTGTAAAATTAAGTTTGATTTCTCCCACACTTTGAGTGCCCTTTGCCACTTCTTGCCTGACTCCCGACCCCCACTTTGCATTTCTCTCAAAACTCAGATTCTAACCACACTGGGCCTCAAATGTGGCTTACACATATCCCTAAAACACAGGATCAAGAGGCCTGGCTTATTTTCCTCACTGGAAATTTCTCACCTGCCTGACAGGAAATTGATGTTAATAACTCATTAAGCACACCCCTATGCTCTTACCAGGGATACTTAGATGCTTCATATAGAATGTCACCATGGTATGAATGTGTTACACCCCATCCTTGGAATCTTTCTGTTGTAGGAAAACAGATTGTAGATTGGGGTTCTTATGGGGAACTGATTGACACCGAATCTAGAGCTTTGGGTGGAAAATTACCTAATAGGGACAGTTTAGATTGTGTTTGTAGAACTGTTTTACACTCCAACACCACTATGTACTGGTCGAGGGTGGGAAATATCACCTTCTGCCATGAGAATGGATGTGGGGTCAATTCAGGACCCCAAATGGAAAACAGGTCTGACTCAGGAGTCTTTTCAGAACTGGAACACTAATTATCAATATAATACTAAAAATATTGTCTATCTTTTTTAAAAATTATTTTTACAGTCTTCATTTTGATTCACTGTACATGTGTGTGGTATAAATTTTCTTTTCTATGGTTGTGCATGATGTACAATCATATTTTGTTAATTACACATGTACATAGATAATGATGTGTGCTTCATTCCACCATTTTTCATTCCCCCGCCCCCTTCCTTTCTCATTTCCCTCTATATAATCTAAATTTCCTCCATTCCTCTCTCACTCCCCACCACCCCTAACCAGATTCTATATCATCATCCACTTATCCCAAAGGTATTTAAATTAGCATACTACAGTAACACAGCCACATCAATGTTTATTGCAGCTCAATTCACAATAGCTAGACTGTGGAACCAAGCTAGATGCCCTTCAACAGATGAATGGATAAAGAAGCTGTGGTATATACATACAATGGAATACTCCTTAGCCATAAAGAAGAAGAATATTATGGCATTTGCAGATAAATGAATGGAATTGGAGATTATCATGCTAAATGAAATAAGCCAATCTCCAAAAAACAAAGGCCAAATATCTATCTTAACATTCCCTTTCATAAGGAATTCGACCTCACAGTCTGTATTGAATCCCTATGTTTTATCTGGACCCATTCAAATACAATATAATGCCTCACAGAACATAAATAATGTTAAATGTGAGAACTGTATGCTACAACAATGTGTCAAATGAACTACATGGCAAAGTTCAGGACAACTGTTAGGATTCTCAAAAGGCCAGTAGCCACCTGCTTCCTGTAAAATTAGAAGAACCATAGCAGAGACCCCTTCAGTAGCATGCAGGAACGACTGCTGTACCTGAAACACTGTGTTCAATGATTTATCTGGAGCCTAGTAGGTGGTATTGTTGTTCTGACTGGCATCACCACCTCTGCCTCCACTGCAGTGGTGACTTTCTATCACCAGGTCCAAACTACTCATTACCTTTAACAATTCAATAAAAATTTTACAGACACTTGGAAAACTCAAGTATATTTTGGATAGGAAATTTTGAGTGAAATTCAGTAATGAAAGGATTCAATTGTGTCAGCAGCAACAAATGAATTCTTGCTTTGAACTCTATATCCTTGGACAGCTAGATTGCCTCTTTGGGTTGCTCTCAATACAATGGTGCTTACAGATATGCCCACTTGCCAGTGACCACTGTTAATGGGGCAGAGTCCATTCCTGGTGTGGAATTTATGGGTTCAGTGGCTTTGAATTCAGATGCCTGCTGCCCTGGGGTGAAAGAGATACCAGGGCACCTAAATACTCTTGAGGCACAAGCTATGTGGAGAGGGAGATTTACTGCACAAGTGGTAAGTCCCCAGTCAGTCCAACTTCCCCACAGCCTGTCGCTTTTTGTTTAACTTGAAGAAACCTTCCTCAGAATAAATTCCTTTGGGATGTTTCACTATAAATAAAGCATTCACGGTCTTTTCCCCTTTGTTAGGATCAGAATCATCAAATCTTTTCCACCTGTAAAGCCCTTGCTTTCAAAAATATTTCTCATGTCTTTTGAATTATGTCTATATGCTACTTTTTAGATTTTTATTTCCAACTGGCCCACACCTCGATGGGTTATGTATGTCATCCCCCTGCAGCCTGTGACTGAGAAATTATATGGCTAGAACAACAAGTTCAAGATTTACAAGGTGCTCAAAGACGTCAGGGTCATTATAACATTACCCAGTTTTGTATTACTAGATTTCCATATAACTCTGAGATTCAATGGCAAATGTACAAAATCACCCAATGGGACTTGATCCTTCTCATAATGCTTCTTTGGATGTGTTGAAATTATACTTTCAATTTCTATGTTTGTGCATGATGTACATTCATATCATTCATTTTAGTCACACATGTACATAGGGCAATGATGTCTGTCTCATTCCTCCATTCTTGTATAATGAAAAATTGCTCTCTCTTTGATTCCTATTTTCCTAATCACTGTACCATGTCAATATTGATGTCAACAGCGATTGTCTAGATGTTAGTAACCATTCTCTAATTTGTTCCTACTAAGGTCATTTTGTCCTACTTCCCCCTTCTGCTAATGATTTTAGATCTCATAAATTTGGTAATTTTATATCAGAGCAAGAGATACTTATGACTGATGTACTGACTTATGGTATAAAAATCCCTGCAACCCTATGGTCAGGGCTGTTCTCCCAATAGCCATTTTTGGGGCATTGGGTGAGACAGTCAGATGGACGACTAATAAAGAATGTCAGATTTGGACGTCTCAGTGGTGATTGGTCTTTCCATAAGTTGTACCCCATATAAGGATCATCTCCAAATCTTGTTCTGGGGACACTTTTGGTTGGAGTCTTCATCCCTGGCTCTTTTTCTGACTTTTACAACAGTAGATTATATTTTGAAACTTTTTGATCCCTGGTGGCTTACGTCCTGTATCCCCAATCCCTCAGCCATCTGGCTGCTTCTGGAGAAGCAGCACACATTGTATTAACTTGTGTCTTTTTCAATAAGGATAATGTCTTTGTGTCCTATCCAAAGCTACATAGAAAAAGATAAACCTTATATTGATAATGCCAATGAAGGAAGGCAATAAAGAGTAAATATACTTGGAAGAAAAAAACCTGGGACTTGATTCTGTAGGACTTTATAGGCCATGGTAAGGACTTTGCATTTTATCTTGACAGCAATCGAAAGCCATTGAAAAGTAAAGTGCAATTGTGATCTAAAGTTGTATTTTTAAAATATGAGTGTTGGTTGTTGTGTGGTAATTTGTGAACATGTGCTCATAGAAGGCAGGGAAAGTAGCTAGGAATTCTTTTCACCAATTCAGGAGAAGGCTAGTGCTTTGGAGTAGTGAAGCATGGCAGCTTGGGGAAAGGCACATGGATTTACTAACTGAAGATGGAGTCCAGGGGAGTTACTTGTAGTCTGGGGGAAAAGATGCTATCATGGTTGACCACAGGTTTTTGCCTTGAGAAACTTGGTAGTCCATTTTCTGAGTGTGTGTCACACTGATTTGAGGAGCTGAGTCATTTATAAATCTGGATACAGTGGAGGCTGAGGCAGGAGGATTGTAAGTTCAAGGCCAGCGTGGACAACTTACTAAGACCCTATGTCTGAAATATATAAATAGTATGTATTCATAAAATAGAATTTCTAAATAAAATGGACATGTAGTTTAGTGGTAGTGCCCCTGGATTGTTGGTTTCCATGCCTTTGAGGAAACTATCTGGAACCCAGAACTTGAAAAAGAGTGACTGGAAATTGTACAGGAATTTGAGAAGGTAGACGCTGGCCTAGGTGGCCCAGTGGTGCCTGACTTGGAAAAGCCCTCCTTGATGTACCTCATCTGTGTGGTCCACACAGCCTTCAGACTGTAACACACTGCAAGGTCAGCTAAGCCACCAGTGGTGGACAGGTCCTTGAGACCTGGAGCCCTGAGCAACTCCAAAAGTAGGAAGTCTGCTTGCTACTGCCTCGTCCATTTTTGCTACCACAGTATCATTCTGGGGGATTCAGCCTAGGAGAGCCTCTGTGATCCCACTTACCAGCCTTTGATAACAGAAACCACTTGGATACGGGCTGCCATAGTGCATTCTGTCACACTGTCTATCTTGTCAGAGGCCTTTGTTTAAGTCATACAATTTACCTGAAGCCAGGTCAGTTTTCTGAAAAACTGGTACTATTCCTGAAAGTCAAACCCTCAGCGTTTAAGGTTATCCAGAGATTAAAAATGTTCAGTGAATTAGAGACCACCATTGGGTTTTTGTAAAAAATAATCCTAAAATGTACAGAACTATGGTGCAATTCAATGATTGACTTTAAAAAAAAATAAGAAAAAACAGGCTACTGAATCTGTTTGCCCTGAAAGCTTTCGTGATTCTTAAGGAGCTTGGTCAAGGTAAACACCATGTACAGTGGGTGATAACTCAGTTCAACCATAAAAAGTACTGGTAGTCTTTTCTCCTGTTATCAGCGATGAGCAAGCAAGAAAATAGGAATGGTGGAAGATGATGAGTATATCTTGATCACTAGAGGAATTTGTGGAAGGCAGGCTTTGACTTTCAAGTAGTCACTTAAAGAAGTCAACTTTGAGCAAAATCCATTTACAAGTACAATGTAAGAAGGGAAGGAAGGCTGGGCTGTGAGGTCTGACCTTTTGACTTCCACCCCCATTTACCAGGCAGGCTTACCCTGCACTATTGTCCCTTCCTAGTAGTCTAGGTTCAGGACATTGAACTGTCATGTGCCCAGGACATTCCCTCCACTGCCTTATCCAATGAGTTTTGTTAACATTTCCCTTTTATGTAAACTGTTTCTACCTTCCCATCTCTTCTTGAAGTCTTTCCAGTTCCTTTCCCTTCAATCAGATGGATTCAGTTCTCTGTAAAACACCCAGAGCTCTTTTAATCTGTAATACAAGTTAGCTCATTTACCTGATTGCGCTTTGGGAGTCATGTTAAGGAAATCTGGTCGTAGGCCAACATGCTGAAGATTTGGACCTATTTTCTCTTCTTTTAGGTGCAGAGTCTCTGGTCTAATTCCTAGGTCCTTGATGCATTTTGAGTTGAGTTTTGTACAGGGTGAGAGACATGGGTTTAGTTTCATTTTGCTGCATATGGATTTCCAGTTTTCCCAGCACCATTTGTTGAAGAGGCTATCTTTGCTCCATTGTTTGTTTTTGGCTCCTTTGTCAAGTATGAGATACCTGTATTTAAGTGGGTTTCTCTCTGTGTCGAGCTTGGCACTATTGGGACATGGTGGAACCTGTAAGAGGTGTGGCCTAAATGAGGCACAATGTTTTATGTCTATAATCCCAGCTACTTGGGAGACTGAGGCAAAATGATAAGTTCCAGGGCAAACTGAGCAGCTCAGGGAGACCCAGTCTCAAAATAAGAATTTAGAGGTGGGACTGATGATAGCTCAGACTGTTGATGGATCACTAAGCAGTACTGTTAAAAAGGGGTGGGGGGCCTAGTAGGAGATCTTCGGGTCATTGAGGGCATAGGCTTGGAGGTGATAATGGAGCCCAACACCTTTCCTTCTCCTCCATCCTCTCTCTTTCTCATCCAGGTCATGAGGTAGGCAGCTTGTTCCACCATGCACTCCCTTCCATGATGTTGAAACTTGACATAGCCCAAAAGCAACAGGGCCACCTGACTATGGACTGAAATCTCCAAAGCTATGAACCACAATAAATGCTTTCTCTTTATAAGGTGATTATCTCAAGTGGTATTTACAGTAACAGAAACCCAACCAATACAATACACTCCTCACAATCTTACACAAACCACCTTAACCTGTAGTGGCTATGGGTTTACTTGATTATTATGAGAACATAGGGAATGATATGACTTGCCAACATTTAGTTGTTAGGCTTACATTACACACCAGCATATGAGAAGTAAGTTATCCAAGATAAGAAAGTTAGTACAAAGGGGAAAAAAGTCTTCCAAGAAAAGTTTTCATAGTCCATGCTGTATCTTTACATTGCCAAATCTTCCATGATTTCTTCTCAGGTAAGCATTATCCCACACAGAACTGTGAAAAATATCATATACATAGTAAGCACTGGAAGAGATATGACAATATAGATCTATAAATGAAATATTTATCTTATATATGAACTTTTTTATATGATCTATTTATAGTATATTTGAGCTTGTCTTCCCATGGGCTCTTAAAATTTTGAATCACAATCTTTCTACTCACTAACTCTGAGAGTCCCCAGACAGATCAATGAAGGCATCCTTTAAAGCTCACCACCAATGAGAATCGTTAAATTCATAGATTTACTCACCCAAATCAGCACTCAGTCTCTCCGTCCGCCCCCCCACATATATAATTAGCAAATAAGTACTGACTTGCTTTATCACAATTACAGGGTAAGTTAGTGAAAGAGATACTCTCCATGGGATTAAAAACAACAGTAATTTAGACCACGTCAGGCTGATTACCTACATACCTGATCCTTGGGTGCCCAATAGAACTTACCACACAATCTTTTTCCACTTGCCTTTCTCTAATTTTCTCCACAAATTCATTAGGTCATGTTAATTCATGATGCTTCAACATAAACAATCATCAATAGAAAAACATGCAATGTGTTATACAATGTTGGATTCCTTTAAAATATGATACAGAAAAGTGAATTGAAAATCCAGAGCCTTTAAGAGCGGTTCATAGTCTACAAACATTTTAATAAAGAACAAAAAATGAGATGCTATGATATAAAAAATAAAGAATATTATATGTAACATTTTTATCTTAATTTTACTGAGTTCTGTCTCAAAATAAAATATAGAAAGGGTTGGCAGTGACTCAGTGGTAAAGTGTCACTGGTTTAAATTCCCAGAACCCCACACACAAAAAAACTGAATTGTCTGTTTTATTAACACAAAATGAGACCAAAGTTTGTTGGCTTGTTTCAGACAAAAAATTAAAAATCCATGTTAACCTCTTTTTTCTACTCTCACTTTCCTATAATCTACTAATGCTCCCGTCTAACCCTTCTCAGATGCTTCCACCCAAACATGGCAGAGAAAGAATGTGGAAAGCCCCAGATTCTATAGTGACTCTTTGCAGGTGGGAGGAAGATACAGTAACTGTCACACTGGATTCACTTACATAAGAAGAGAGAAAGAATCCTCAGTGCCTCTCACAGATGAAAGACCAAAGGCAGGATGTCTACCTGACCCAAGGGGCCATCCGCAGCAAATGATGGGTGAAAGAAGCACAACCCAAATCCAGATAGGGACATTTTAAAGTGAGCTGTGTCTTCCACCTCTCCAGTGTTTGGTTCTAATGTTCAGAGTGCATTTGTTAAAGAATTAGGTCACAGAAATGAAAACACCTGCTTCTGGAACTCAGAAGAAAGTAATATCCATGAGTATAAGAATGCAAACTCAAGGCTTGTCCATAAAACAATGAAACAATGTCCACAATGGGGAAGGGTGAAAGGAGGAGAGTAGAAGAGAGATCCACGACCAACCTGTCCCAGCCCAGCCCAGCCCAGCCCAAGGAAAGTTGGATTCATGGAAACCGAAAGAAAACCTTGGAACACATCATTCCCTACAGGATTACACAAGGAACATCACTCTACTCTTAGGTTATGAAAACACTCTTTAGGGCTGAGATTGTGGCTCAGTGGTAGAGCACTTGCCTAGCACATGTGATACAGTCTTTGATCCTTGGGACCATGTAAACATAAATGAATAAAAGTATTGTGTCTACCTACAAGTAAGCAGCAAAATAAAGATTCTTAATCCCTTTCTTTCATCTGTGGAAGTTGCAGTAAGTTCACTAATCAGATCAACTTCCATGGTCCCACAACAACTTGAATTGCTCAAACCAAATGTTTATTTCTTCCATCACTAGGGATATTAACTGTACCTGTAATATATAATTATGTGTACATTGTAACCTATTAAAATGTGAAATATAATATATAACATACAAATAATTTCTTCATGAACTTTTAAAAGGAACACAGAGATGATCTCCCTAACAGAGCACCTGGGGAAGGTGGCCCTATCCTGACCCTGTTGCAGCATTTCACCTCCTCAGAGCTGGGACATTTAGGTGCTATTATAAGTCTCCTGTCACTTTCTCTACCCAATCGACTCTCTTGTCATTTTCTCCACCCAATCCCACCTTCTGGTTGAGAATCTGACCTCCATATTGGCTACCTCACACCTTTAAACTGCCTGTTTTGTGACATCACTCTCCCACCTAACCTACTGCCACCTGGTAGAATCTTAGGGTTTCCATGGAATTGTAAACAAATTTGGATCATCGCAAGTGCCCAGTGACCAGTAAGCAGTCATCAGTGACCAGTGGCCAGTGGCCAGTGACCAGTGAACTCCATACTGGGAATCATGCATTCTCTAGCCTCAGTCACCCAGACACCCTATAAGGTGGTCTCCTCATCCTTTGTATCTGCAATTGATGTTACCTCTTCTCTGACCATGTCAGGTAAGGAAAGAAACTTTTTAAAGTTTCCTTAGACTTTTTTGCTGCCTAAATTTACTAATGGAGTCCAATTAACTTGGAATAATAGGGAAAATGAAGGAACTAAAAATCTGGAGACCTAATTTGATTTTTCACTTTGACATGTTCTAGGTTTGGATGGATGATCATTTACTCTACAATAAAATCTGTTTGGTCATCTGTGCTATGAGGAAAGCAGACTGCCTATGGACTGGTCCTTTTCTTTTCCAGGTGCATGTGTACAGAGAATGAAATCAGATTTCAGGAGTGTTTTGCTTCAACAGAAAGAGGGAAATCCAAGGCAGGGAAGAAAACTCACACTGTGGACCAGGAGGTTTCATCTGTCACAGTCTCCCTCCACCAGAATTTCCACTTCAGGATTTCAAATTTAGTGTTGTTCAAAAAGTGACATTCATACCTTTTGGAGTTTTCTGTTTAAACTATGTGAGAAGAGAACTAGGAAGAGGGGAGGAAGAGGATAGGACAGTAAGGAGGCAGATATTCTAGAGGAAGTAAGTTGGGAACTGTTTAAGCACAGGGCAACCTGAACTTGGTGGGCGGAGAAAATATCAGAAGAAGGGAGAAGAAAGTGTGAGAATAAAAGAGATGAAGAGGATGGAGATGTTCTCAAGACAAAGAGGTTGGTTGGGATGGATTCCAAGAGAAAAAACACTTTTAAACCGACGCAGAGAACATAGAGTGAAATCTTCCCATCACAGGACAATTGAGGCTGGTTGAGAGAATGTCTAGGTTATCAGACTAGCAAGGAAATTAAGGGTAGAATTAGGGTGTCATTGAGGAAAGCAGTTTCTCAAAAATGTTCCCTTTGTTTGTGTGGGGTTTTTCTATGTCCTCTTTGAACACAGACGACCTAGACAGTTTGAACATGAACATTTTCAAAGTGTGTTTTAGAGATGAGTCTTCCTCTAAACATGCTAATGAAAGTGGTGAGAGGCAGGGATGGGGAAACAACATTTTCCATGTCCTAGTTTACTCTGATTTCTAAACTACATGGATTTTTAAAAAGTGATGTTCCCTAATCTGCATCAAAAGGATGCATTCCTTTGTGTGATAGGTAGTTTACAAGCAGAAGCTGTTTTTAATTTTTATAATAGTTTTCTGTCTTAAACAGAGTGCATACAAATAGTCATTCATGTTTTTAAACCTAATAACTAAAAGAGCTTTGTAAGAATTAGAAATCAAGCTGCACATCTTTAATTCTACATTTATCTAAGATAATTTTGGAAAGTCATTTGGGTTTTTCTACATTTCAAAGAATTGCTTTGGGCAGGTGTTTCAGTCGGGGCAGAGTGCATGCTTAGTATGTTCAAAGCCCTGGGTTCAACAATTCCTCCAGTGAACCTCAAAAAATATGTTTGAATTGTATTATTATATTGTAGTGGTGATTTTTTTTCAGACTTTACGTCAAAAGTTTCCTGTTAAAGATGATTATAAACTAGGTTTTGATGATAAATTTAAATTCAGGATCCTTTTAAAGTGAGATTCCTGCTTTCTATAACTGACATGATTATCAGAAATTTTTTTTATATTAATAGAAATATCTACCTAATGGGATTAATATCTTTTTCTTGGTATGGGTAATATTTACAAGATGATGAACAAGCACAGTGATGAAATTATTGTACACTTCTGGTATTGTTCTCTACTTTGTACATAATATCCTTCCTTCCTTCCTTCCTTCCTTCCTTCCTTCCTTCCTTCCTTCCTTCCTTCTTTCCATTCTTACTTTATTACTTTCTTTATTTTTGTACATTATTCCCAATGTTGGGGACTGAACCCAGAAACATATATATGCTAGGAACGCATGCTACCACAAGCTATATCCCCAGCACATTTCCTTTTGTTTCTGAGACAGGATCTTGCTACATTGCCCACACTGATTAAGAATTCCTGGACTCCAGCAATCCCACTGCCTCAGCCTCCAGAGGGCTGGGACCACAGACCAACCGCACCATGCCCAGATTCATAGTGTTCTTTTGTTTCAGTTTTGTTTTTCATGTGACAGGGAAGAGGAGAGTTGGTTTGGGTTTTCTTCTTTTGCACTTCTGGGGATTGAACCTAGGGACACTTTACCACTGAGCTACATCCCAAACCTTGTTAAATTTTATTTTGATACAGTCTTGCTAAATTGCCAAGGCCAACATTTAAATTGTGATCCTCCTGCCTCAGTCTCCTGAATAGCTGAGACTGCAGTTGTGTTGCACTGCACGTGGATTCATAACATTTGTTATTGAAATATTTATCTACATAGTGTGACTACTTATATGTTCACATTTACTTATATTTGCTGCTTATTACACACTTTTTGTTGATATACTTTCTCTGTCTATAGGAACTGATTAGAAATTCATTCAAAATCACCTTCAATTGTGGGCAGTATTCTGCTAACAGCATTCACTAAATAAATCAGAATCATTCATGTTCATAATGAAATATGTATCAAAATGTAACATCATTTGTTACTAAAGTTGCAATGCTTTGACGCTTGTTTATCCAAATTTTTATTAGTATCTAGACACTCTCTGTAGTTCTGTGATATTTTCATTTTTGGGTTTCTGTATTTCCAGAACTTACGATACCTTCCTCCATTTAATTTTTGTATAATATATCCCTTTTCTTCATGGCTAAATTATGAATAATAAGATTATTGTAACCACCTTACAGATGGGCAATGGGAAGGCCAGAAAGTTTAAGTAACTTTTTTTCTTCCAAGAAGCATTTCTTGAG
>JAJEJO010051320.1:0-64124 GCA_020662805.1 Glaucomys volans
TCTTGTAATGAGTTGATGGTGATAAATAATATACAGATAAAAGTTCCCAAATAAGATGATAGCCTTACTTTGCTCCCTGCTCTTTAAAATTCTTACTTGTAAATTCCAGATTTTTTTCCAGAGAAAAATGAAATACTCCTAAAGTTTTCATGAGATTTCTTGGAGAAAGGCTTAAGATAGCCTACAAATTGAGCTACTAAAAGTGCATTTATATGTTCTTGCTTCTAGGGAAGCCCAATTAAACTATCCTGTTGCCACAACATTCTTAAAATTCATGATACACACTCAACACACAAAGCAAAGATACAACCACATTTTCTTAAAAAGAGAGAGAGAGAGAGATCTACAGATCCTAGATTTAAATCTCAAGCTTCAAATATCTATGAAAGTAAAAACACAACTCGCCATCTTCACCTGATAAGGCCCATGTGTCCTGGAATGCTACCTGAAATGCTTCACTTTCGTGAAAAGTCATGGATTATTTCCTCTTCCTTCTTCCAAAACTTTGGGATGTTGTGATGGTTTAGATGTTATATGTCCCCCAACAGCTCACATGTGAGACAATTCAAGAGCATTTAGAGGTAAAATGATTGGCTTATGAGAGTCTTAACCAATTATTGGATTCACCCCTCATGGGGATTACCTGTGTGGTAATGAGGGCATGTAGGGTGTGGCTAGAGGAGGTAGGCATTGGGGGTGAGCCTTTGAGGTATGTATTTTGTATCTGGAAAGTGGAGCCTCTCTCTCTGCTTCTTGGAGCCATGCTCCCAGCTGCTTTCCTCAGCCACACTCTCCCACTATCCCCGCAAGGAATGGAGCCAGCTGTCTATGGACTGAGACCTCTGAAATCCTGAGCCCCAGATAAACTTCTCCTCCTCTAAAATTGTCCTTTTCAGGTATTTTAGTCACAACTGTGATAAAGCTGACTAAAGCAGATGTTCAACATATTATATTTAGTACTCATAGAAGAGATGAGACAAGTATGAAACTCTTGGGCAGCAGTTGAGAGTTATATTAGTTTTCTAGAATTACATTAGCAAAATATCCAAAACCATGTGGATCAAGATAAAAGACATTTATTGTTTCAAAAGTTTTGAGGTCATGGGCTGGGGATATAGCTCAATTGGTAGACTACTTGCCTCACATGTATAAGGCCCTGGGTTCAATCCCCAGCACCACCAAAAAAGAAAAAAAAAAAGGTCAGAAAAATTAAGCTATCTGCAAGGTCATGATCCCTCCAAAGGCACTAGGGAGAAACTATTCCATGTTTCTTTCCTAGCTTCTCAGGCATTCCTGACCTCAGAGAGGTTTCATTCCAATGGTGGGGTCCCAAGATAACTTATTTATACCATCTTTTCTCAATGCATGTCTCTTTGTGTCTTAATTTCCTCTTTTTAAAAAAAGATATTGGATTAGGGTTCACTCTTGTGACTCATTTTAAACTTAACTCTATAAAAGACTTTATTTCCAAGTAAGGCCACATGAGGTTCTAGGGGTTAGGATTTCAACATATATTTTGTCAGGTCACAAATCAACTCATAACAATAGTCCAGAATGATTAGTCTATGAGAATCCTAGGGATGAGACAGGAGAAATAAAGCGGAAACATACCTTGGAGGTACCTCTTGCTAAATACGGAACTTAGCTATGATCTAATTTGTAAAGACTGGGAGATGCTTAGGACAGGAGTGATATGATCATATGTAAGTTTTAGGAAATTTATCTATTCATTTGTATCCTTGTTTTACTTTCTCAATATTTAAGTCCAAGGGGATTTGAAGGGTTAAATGCTATCCTCTGTCTTCTTAGGGCAGTTTAGAAGCAGCTGAGGGAGCTGTATTTCACCAAGACCACACTTGATGGGAGGTTTCTTCTCAAAGTAAAAGTGATGTGATTTAGAAAAAGAGATTGGATGCTTGACAAAGCCAAAACCAAAGCACAATGAAAGAGGAAACAAACAAACAAAAAATCCCAAAACAATAATGATGTTGTTTAATACAAACTGATTATTAAAATAGAGTTCACATGAATTCCAGTGAAATTCAATCATTTGTCCAAGAATGTGTCAATGTAATTGGATATGAACGCTTTAGTTATTTACAGCTGTTCACAAGATACATGCAAAGTGTATCAGCTTTTAAGACAACCATCATTTTATTTTATTTTATGATTTGGGGCATGGTTTAGCTGTGTGCTGTCTCTGGTCTTGATCATATCAGCTAAGTTAGTTTTGTTTAGCTGGTATTAGGCTGATCTGGAGCACTCAAGGTGGTGTATCACATTCTGTTCACTTGAGGGGAATGAAAGGTCAGAATCATCTGGGACTACTATCAATTGGAGTGTACCAGCGGTGTCTTCTGCACAGTCATCTCAGAATAGTTTAACCTCTTATGTGATGGATAAGAGCTGTCAGAAGTTGTCAAGAAGCCAGAGGAAGTTGTAAGCCTTCTTATATGTTCTCAGAAGCTCAGAATGTAACATTCTATTAGTTAAACACATTACTAAGGCTATCATAGATGCAAAGTGAGGGAAGTTAGCTTTAACTCTCAGTGGGAAGCATAGCAAAGACTTTGCAGTCATCTTTAATCTGTGAAAGTTAAATATGAGGATAACTGTTACTAAAAATCCTGCAGGTACTTTTGGAGACTGTTATAAAGTTTCTAACTTTATTTACCATATGTTTAGGCAGATAAACATTCAAAATCTAAAGAAGTACTTAGCAATAGTGACATTTTTATAGCATTGTACAGAGATGCTGGCTGTCTAAATAAAACTAAATCTGTGTTCTGGAAAATTTTACTCACAGCTCAATTTTGAATTGATAATGCTGACTTAGTTAAACCACCAGATTAATGTTTCCAAAATATTTTATACTACCATATATCCCAATATAGTGAAACTAATATTACATCAGGAAACAACAAAGGAATACTATCCACTTAGTAAAAGGATGAAATGTTAAATATACATAGGCTGATTCCAGTCAACATCTCAATTTATTTCTCTTTAGAAATATACCATATTAAAAAAACAAAGAGGAAAACTTTGGAGGTTTTCCCATAACTAGTTGAGAACAAAAGTTGAGAATTTTGGGTATATTTAAGAACTCAACTCTTGGGTACTCTGCTCTTTTCTTAGCTTTACACAGTTCCATAAAACACAAATAGCAGGTTTATTGTTGCTTTTCTGTTGTTTTACAAGCTTAGTGTTGGGAACCATGGTGATGATATAGTCAGCATTTTAGACTAGCATGCATGAAAACATTAGATCCGAGAAGAGAGGCTCAGCTTTGCTGATATCCTGTAGTGTTTTGTTTTGGGAAATGCCATGCTGATGATTATAAAGGATGAAGTCATATATTTCTACCAACCACATCCTACCATTTTGGTAATTCTAATTGCAGTGAGCTGAGGAATCAAGGGAAGAAGGAAAGAAAATCTTTCCAATAAAATAAGAAATTAACAAAATCGAACTTCCAATGTTTGCAAGCTTTTGATTGGCACACTTTTGTTTAATTATACAGCATTACCAAAAATGTGGCATATTATGGTTCTAGGAGAATAAAGGAATAATAGAAATGTATTCATTTTTATTTGGGAATCTTTGAATCCATATGAATATAGTACTGTTATTATTTGGGGGGTACTGAGGACTGAACTCAGGTGTACTCAACCACTGAGTCACATCCCAGCCCTATTTTGTATTTTATTTAGAGACAGGGTTCAACTGAATTGCTTAGCACTTCGCTTTTGCTGAGACTGGCTTTGAACTCCTGATCCTCCTGTCTCAGCCTCTCAAGTCACTGGAATTACAGGTATGCAACACCATGCCTATCTATTATGATTATTATTATCAACATTATTGTATAAAGTTATTCTCTTAATGAACTTAATTGACTCACTGAATGAAGTTTAGCATAACAATTATTTTAACAAATTTAAATTTGAAGGGTAAAGTTAGAACATTTCTAGGACTCATCACTACAGTAGAGTCAATATTTTCCAAATGCTGGGTTCAATAAGAGAGTAGATATCTTCTTTAACATGATGTGATTTTGCATATGGCTACATTTCACAAAATAAAGTCTATTTAACAAAGGGAACTTTTCCTTCTCTCTTCCTCAGGCAAAGAAAGTGTCAGCTTCATTCATTCAGCATTTTGTGAATTGGTATGGGGCGGTCAAAAGATGAGCAAGAATTATCTGTGGCTCAAGGGATTTACAGGAATGACAAAGATGAACATATGTAGGTACTAATATTGAAAACAATGATTGTGTTTTTTGAATTTGCTCAAGTGAAGCTTTAAAACATTGTTCTTCAGTTTTAAGAATAGTTATTTGATCTACTCTTTCAGAGTTTAGTATATCGTAGAATAAATTTGAACTTCATTTCATCATGTTTGGATTCATTCCATTTGGGTTATTTCATTTAGCTATAGATTCTAATGAAGTGGAATTTAGGCTTTCAATTTAGCCATATTTCTAATATAGTGTTACTTTTTACTTTAAAATACCATTTGCTTTTCATGTATAACCAATTAGAACAAATTTTAAAATTTTGTGAAAAAAATTCTATTTACTCTCCTCTTTGAGAATAAACTAGTTGCAATTCAGGTTACACATTTAATCCATGTTAAACATTTGACCATGTTGAGCTGTATTAAACTTAGAAAATATTATAAATTCAGGACCCCTTTAAGATGAGATGCTTGAAGTTGTTGGTAGTAATGCATCTGAATATATATTATACAGAAATGCTAAATGGTACCATGAAGAAAGCTACTAATGCCACAATAAAATGAATCTAGCTTCAGGTCTCACTTTTACCTGCAAAAGAGAATAAATGTATCCCTTACCTTTGTTACCTTTGAGAGACCATAGGTTATTATGTCCAATCACAAAAAAGAACTAGGATTTAGATCTCAACAATGGAAACCATTTTCTTCATCATGATTTCTTTAATTCGGAAAAAATAAAAATTGTTTTCAGATTCTTTGATGAACAAGCATACAAATACACACATATACTCTAATATCTATATTCCATCCAATAGGATGTAGTGGATTACACTTTCCAGAGGTCTTTCCTTTGCTTCGAGGGTCAGAGGTTAGAAGGGTTAGGGAGAGGGGTCAAAGCATGAAAATAGTCATAAAGATGGTGGACACACTTTGGTTTGCTAATGAGACTCTTTTTAAAAGAATCAACCAAATGTTGAGTAGAACAAATTTATAGGATCCTTTTCTCCAAATAGATACATTTGATGGAAATCAGAATAGTAGAACTAAGGTAGACACAGAGATGAAAAATTATAACGGAGAAAAACACTGGTATTTAGAGAAAATTTGGGGAAGGTTCTGGATTTGGGGATGGGAGAGCCAGACAAACATGCAGAGATGTCTCATTCCACAGTTCTGGTTCCATCATACTCAACAGATTCCTAAATTTCTAAGTAGTATCTGAGTTAAGGAACCTCGACCAAACTAGGTGGGTACAACAAATTAGGATAAAGATTCTAGTGCCCAGAGTAAGCAACCTGGACAATCATTTCAACATCCCCAGATGTTATAAAATGGTTCCTATTTCTCAGAAAAGGCATAAATCTTCATCCTTCAGAAAGTGACACCATAATCCATAACCCATAGTCTGGCTGGCAACCACTGTGGGACAATTGAAATATCAAAAACCAATCAAGAGGAGTTTACCAAGTTCTTACATGCCTTTAAAAGGAGAAGTGCTATCACATTTAAATGGCACTCATGCCCCTCCCAGGAGCACTGTGCCAAGAATTCTAAATCTCTCACGTTCCTTTTTAGTAAAATTCCTGCTCACTTGCTTATCTTGGTGACATTAGCAGTGTTCTGGAGAGAGAACTCAGGGGCATTCAACTACTGAGCCACATCCCCATCCTATTTTTGTATTTTATTTAGGGACAGGGTCTCACTGAGTTTCTCAGCCCCTTGCTTTTGCTAAGACTGGCTTGAACTCAGGATCCTCCTGTCTCAGCCTCCTGAACCTCTGGGATTACAGGCATGTGCCACCATGTACTGCCCAGGTGTTCATTCTTTGACTCTGACTCTGTGGAACATGAATCTCATCTCAACTCCTACCCATAACAGTAACCTTTCCAGTTTGATTTTTTTATAAAATCTGACTCTGCTCCGTTTTATATTATAATTTAAAATATTAAGGTACCTAAATGCCTAGACTGAAAAAAATCTTAATCTTGTAGAAAGAATTCTTTCAAAAATTGGTGATATTTTACATTCCAAAATTTTGTTTATATTGCTTAGATAAACAGCTTTCTACAAAGCCCTCATTTGACATTTTCCTCTTTGCACTTGTCATCTTAACCCTCTCCTACAGGACATTTCTATCCTGTTTCTTCTCTTTTCTTGTGCAACAGACAAAAACAGCAAGACAGCGTAAGGATAGCTTTAAAAATTATTTCAATAAACACAGACACTACTAGCACAGAAGTTCCTAATGGTAGATACTAAGTGTTTCCCCCAAATTTCAGGGAGATTCTATAGAGCACCAATGAGATTAAACAATATTCATCTTTAACTGTTTTAAATATCACTTTTGTACCAAAAAGGTATTGCAAACTTACCCACAAACTACTTAGTGTTGGATTATATGGAATATTTGTTAATTTTTTTTTGTAAAGATGAATCATTAAGTGTTTAAGGAAGTGTGATTTAACAAAAAGATAAAAATGCAAGCCTTTTATATCAATTAATCATCAAAATTCCTTTCCCCTGTACAAGTTCCTTTCCTTTTGTCAGATCCCATATTCCCTCTCTTACGATAAATAAGATGGGAGATAAAGGACATTCCAAGAACATGCCTCTCTGAACATAATCAGCTAATAAAAATATAAATAACATTTTTAAAATAATATATTAAACTGCTGTGGGAGCATTTTTCTCTATTCACTGAAACTAATGTAGTTTATAAAAACTGTTTTCTATGTGGAAACATTTTTCTTTTATTCAGAAGTTTCATTTGGGAGTGTTTCATATACAAAAATTATGGAACCAGACAAAATCAGATTATTACCTCAAAAGAGCAAAACTCTGGTATTTTATGGAAGTGCAATAAAATCAGCAACATTACTTTAAAGTAGGAAAAGTGGCTCTATGACTGACATTTGGACCAATCAGATGGCAGCTGAGCCTCTAATCACAGGGCCCCCAAGCCCTTATGCTTGGTAACCAAATGGGGCAGTAACTGATGTAACTGATGTAGTCCATTGTAAACAACAGTGTGAATTTCCTGTTGTTAGTAACAAATTATAAAATAATTAGCAGATATCCATTACAGAGTTGTTTTGAGTGGACAAAAACCCCCAAATGACATAAAATTTAAACTACATTAGAGTAAATACTAAAAAGTGGGAAATTTTATAAGTAGCTTTAAAATGTTTTCCTACTTCCAGAGATACATCTTCATATCCTAAATTTTGGTTCAGAATAACTGGGAAGAAACTGAGCCTGTGCACAGAGTCATATCTGTAACTGTGCTGCAGAGGTGCCATCTACATAAAGTGTGATCTGACTCATGCTTTACTGAGTTGGCCAGCAGTGGCCCTGCCTGGATGGTTCACACCAGAGGACTTGACCCTTATAAGCTACATAAACTTGGGAACAATCTCGAATTTTCTCAGTGTTTTCATCTCTAGAATGGAAATAAAATAGAAAAATCCTTTTTGAACCAAAATACATGGAGCTGTAAAATGTAAGTTTCCATAACACCATTGTTTTTTGTGTCTAATTTTTGTGAAAGGTGAGCATATATAGTTCTGTGTCCTTCAATTTAGTAACCACTAGTTACCTACAGTTACAAAGTGCTTTAGATTTACCTAGTCCAAATAGAGATATACCAATATACCATAAGTAAAAAAATAAACCCCTTATTTTGAATATTTAACAAGAAAAAAGAATGCAAAATATCTCAATAATTTTCATTCTCAATTGAAATGATAATATTTTATTATATTGATTTAAATAAAACATGTTGGGCTGGGGACATAGCTCAATATTGATTTAAATAAAACATGTTGGGCTGGGGACATAGCTCAGTGGTAGAGTGCTTGCCTGACATGCACAAGGTCCTGAATTTAGTCTCCAGTAGGTGTGTATGTGTGTGTGTGTACACATATATATATACACACACATATATATAGTTAAAATTAATCTCATCTATTTCCTCTTTTAGAAATTTAAAATTACATATATGCTTCACATTTGCAGCTCACATTGTACTTCTATTGACAGAACTATCTACACAAATGATTGTGGTAGGAAAAAAGGTAGATATGAGTATAGTATTTGCTTAGAGTGTCAGATTTTAGATTTTTTTAAGGGTTAAGGACCTTAATACACTGGTAAATATAATTACTTTTGTAAGCCATAAGTGAAAGAAAGCTCTAAAAAGTAAATTCTGTATTATTTTTTATTATGTAAAACTACCAAAGTGTTCAGCTCTTGTGATTGCATTATTTGTCATATCAGAGAAAAATTTAAAAGTGCACTAAGAAAAAATTATAAAAAAATCAAGAAAAGTATGTATAATTAGGCATGCATTCAACTGATGTGATGAAGGAATTTAAAGCTTTCATTTGCTCTAATTTTAAAGCATTTCAGACCTTTAAAAATGAACAATCATTAAATAAATCATAAAATGCAACTAATTCACACAATATTATAATCTCATATTTAAACTGAGATATCTTCTGTCTGAAAAGACTCCTAAAAAGCCCTATAGAGTGTGTGGTACACACAACACTACACCACTCCCAAAGACACATACCGATACCTAGAATCTGTAAATATTTCACCTTATATGGCAAAGGAAATTTTTGCCTATGTAATTAAATTATAGATTTGAAATGCTAAGATTATCCTATATTATTTCAGTGAGCACAATATGTTCTTTTAATAAGAAAGCAAAAGAATCATAGTGAAAGAAAGATGTGATAACAGATGCAGAGGTTAAAAACATAGACCCTGAAGATGGAAGATGGAGCCATAAGTTGAGAACTGCAAAATGAACTCTATGAGCCAGAAAAGGCAAGAAATTGTTTTTTTTCTGGTCTCTAGAAGAAATGCAGCTCTGTTTATCAGATACATTTTGCCTCCTAAGACCCATTTTAGACTCAGACCTCCATAACTGTAAGAAAATGAATTTGTGTTGGTTTAAGCCACTGCTAGTGATAATCTGTTATGGGAGAAAATGGAAATAACACAGTTACTTAACTGTTGCTAGCTGATTTGAAAATTCTAATTATTTGCACATAAATAATGTCTCATATTGAAGATACTTCATAGCTTCTTCATAAGGTCAGTGTGAATATATCATAAGATAAAACATAGCGAATGCTTTAAAAAGTATAACACATTATATAAATACATAATATTGTCAATGTTTTAAACATAGCATTGTTCTATAGGTGTGATATTAATATATTTTCATAGTTGGGATTGCTTGGAACTTATCTGCTAAGGAAGAATACCTGAATATATATGGGTTAATCTGTGTTCACTCTGAAAAAGATTTGTGTACTGGAGTTCATTTGGGAGGTCATTCCCAAGAAAATTACAGGTAGCAGAAAGTGACAGACAGGAAAAGCAAGCAATAAAGGATTGAATTTTTTTACCTAGGAATTTGCTCCTGTGGTAACCTGAGGCATTATCCCTCTGTGTAAACCTGAGAGCCAACTTAGAGCACAGTGCTTCAAGTGATTACTCCTCTAGAGTCAGGAAACTAAGGTATGTGTATACCAGCATTTGTCAGTCATTTGTTGAGGGCTATTCCCAGAAGCTGTTAATTCTCTTGCACCTCTAGCCTGATCTGGGATAGATGACTATAGCTGTCTTGTTGGCCAAACCTTAGTCAGAACTGTTGCTATTCCTCTTGGTCAGGCCTCAGCCTTGATCTGTTGTAGCAAGAGTCTTGCTAAGCCAGTTTAGTGAGAATCTCCTTCACCCTCAATATCTATTCAAGTTCCTCTTGTCTCTACCTTGATACCTGACCAAGTTCCTCTTAGTAATTTTTATCCACTGACTCCCTCACACTGCCCATTGGTTATAAATCTCAAGCTGTCCTTTTTGTGTTTAGAGTTGAGTTCAATCAATTATTGTAATAGCTTTGACCCCTGTTACAATAGGTTGAATGGTCTTTCTTGCCTGTTTAACTCTGTCTTATGAAAAATTTCTTGGACACAGGCATATGATTCTCAGACTTTTAAGAGAAACCCTCAGACCTTAAACCCTACTATAGAGCGATAGTTACAAAAACAGCATGGTATTGGCGCAAAAATAGATAGGTAGACCAATGGTACAGAATAGAAGACACAGAGACAAACCCACATAAGTACAGTTATCTCATACTAGACAAAGGTGCCAAAAACATGCAATGGAGAAAAGATAACCTCTTCAACAAATGGTCTGTCAAAACTGGAAATCCATATGTAATAAAATGAAATTAAACTCCTATCTCTCGCCCTGTACAAAACTCAACTCAAAATGGACCAAGGATCTAGGAATTAGACCTGAGACCCTTCACCAAATAGAAGAAATAGTAGACCCAAATCTTCTTCGTGTTGGCTTAGGACCAGACTTTCTCAACATGACCCCCAGAGCACAAGATATCAATAAATAAGGGAGAATCAATAAATGGGATGGATTCAAACTAAAAAGCTTTTTCTCAGCAAAAGAAACAATCAATAATGTGAAAAGAGAGCCTACAGTGTGGGAAAAAATCTTTTCCACACACACTTCAGACAGAGCACTGATCTCCAAAATTTATAAAGAACTTAAAAAACTTTATACCCAAAATACAAAGAACCCAATCAATAAATGGGCTAAGGAACTGGGCAGATACTTCACAGATGATATACATGTGATCAACAAACATATGAAAAAGTGCTCATCATCTCTAGTAATTAGAGAAATGCAAATTAAAACCACCCTAAGATTTCATCTAACTCTAATTAGAATGACTATTTTTAGGAATACAAGCAATAATAAGTGTTGGTGTGGATGTGGGGAAAAAGGCACACTCATACATTGCTGGTGGGGTTGCAAATTGATGCAGCCACTCTGGAAAGCAGTATGGAGATTTCTCAAAAAACTTGGAATGGACCCACCATTTGACCCAGCTATCCCACTCCTCAGTTTATACCCAAAGGCCTTAAAATCAGCAAAGTATAGGGATGCAGTCACATCTATGTTCATAGCTGCTCAATTCACAATAGCTAGATTGTGGAGCCAACCTAGATGCCCTTCAATTGAAGAATGGATAAAGAAACTGTGGTATATATACACAATGGAATATTACTCAACCATAAAGAAGAATAAAACTATGACATTTGCTGGTAAATGGGTGGAGTTGGAGAATATCATGCTAAGTGAAATAAGCCAAGCCCAAAATACCAAAGACCAAATGTTTTCTCTGATCAGTGAATGCCGATATATAGTGGGGGGCGGGTTATGGGGGGGATAAGAAAAGAATGGAGGAAGTATGGATGGTGTAGAGGAAAATGGGACAGGAGGGGGTGGGGGAAGGAAAGATAGCAGACTGAGACAGACAGTATTACCCTATGTATATGTAAGATTATATGAATTGTGTGAATTACACTGTGAAAAAAAGAAATATATTCCCAGCTGTATAATTATATCAAAACGGTTCTACTGACATGTATAATTAAAAATAACCAATAAAAAAAAGAGAAGCCCTCAGGCAGAGAATTACAGTTGTTGGCAATGGAAAGTTGGGCCATTGTGAATTGGCAATCTAGTGGATATGAATAAAGTACTAACACACTATTCTCAATGACTTACTGACTTTAAGGATAACATTCCTTTCTCTAAATTAACAATTTATATAAACTTTAGTTTCCTCTTCTGTACAATGAAAATAATAGCCAGGCACAGTGGAGCAGCTCAGGAGACTGAGGCAGGAGGATCACAAGTTCAAAGACAGCCTCAGCAAGTTAACAATGCCCTTAGTAACTTAGAGAGACCCTATCTTAAAATTTTTTTTAAAAAGTAAATAAAAAGGGTTAGGGATGTGGCTCAGTGGGTAAGCAGTCCTGGGTTGAATACCTGGTTCCAAAAATAAATAAATAAATAAATAAATAAATAAATAAACAAACAAATAACCAAAGAAGATAATAATGTCAATTGTGTAACATTACTGCATTACTGAGAATAATAAATTAAAAATGCATGTGAATTATTAGCCTTTAAAGGTAGTCTAGAATACTTTAATAAAGTTTGTTTTGAGTCAAACAAACTGGATTTGGATTGGAGAGCCAAATGATCAATCAGAGATAGTACTGGTATTATGTTTTATTAATAATTTCAAGGAAATATGCAATTATGAGTCGGAGAAGAAGCAAGTAAAGTCTGGTACACCTATGTGCCTGCTTAGGTCCTTCTTGTATTAAACACATGTTCTCTGACTCAGAGTTCTGAATGAAGTCCCTAAATAGTATATGGGGGTTGCTCATATACTAGGGAACATTCTAAAATGCTTTAATAGATTATGAAATATTTCCCTTTTACACCCTAGAGAGTTGTAGAGATCACATGATTTTCTCTTGGAAGCCATAAACAATTCTAAACCAGTGACATGTTATTAAGAACATTCCATAGATAAGGATATGACTTCTAGTATTTATTATTGGACTATTTGCCCAGAGATATAGTTATTCTATTTCTAAAGAGGCAAAGTTGGTCATTTGTCTTCTTTCTTAGTTCAAGAATATTAGCATGGTAATCAGGAGAGAAAGAGATGACAATCCACCTGCTTTAATTCCTTCCTCCACATTTCAAACAGAAAAACATCCTCCTTTGCATTATTTCATCTTGGTACATTTCATTCATTGCTATAGTTGCCTAAGATTATAAGTCAATGTTTCCTGAGTGTTTACTATATGTAAGGCTCTTTTTCAAGAGTTTTATCTCTGTTGGTTCCTTTGATTCTCTTAACAACCTGTGAGGTAAATATTACCTGCATCCATCATATATATGGGGAAACAGAAGCACAGAGAGATTATGTAATGTACTTAAGGCCTTCTATAAGTATTAGAAACCAAATTCAATCAAGGGAGTTTGGACCTAGAACCTGAGCTCTTAATCACTGTTATGCCACCTTGCTATGTTAAAAAAGGAATCCAGAGGGAGCAACACAGACTGTTCAGTAGTTCAGACTCTGGACATGTCAGTGTTCTCAATAAGCTCACAGGTGAATATAACACGGTATCTAGACCCATTCAACCCAAGAAACTGTGTGAGAAATCTTAAATGTTTAAACCTTATTATTCTCATTAGTCATCAAAAATTATAATATTGATTGGTAAGTACATTTAGATAAGACAGGAATACAGCAATTGTTACCATAATAAATGTGTCAAATTGAAAATTGATTTCTCAGCGTGTCCAATATCCTATTTGTCTAATTCTAGACATTTATTAATATTGACCTAGCTCTAATTTATATTGTCCTCATTATTTTTATAGCAATATGATCAGAATAAAGGATAAAGAAAAGAGAAAAATATAAATGATGTTTTATACACTGAAATATGCTGCAGCATTTTTAATAACTCAACTAGTAAAAAAAGGCATAAAAGAAATGTAGGGAATTCTGATTACCATAGTTTATATTTTTAGAAAGATGTTTATTAAGCCATCTGTTCATGTAACAAATATTTATTGAATTTCTATGTACCAGACGTAGTAGACATACAAAGAATAGAATAGTAGACAACAAAGACAAGAAGACTGTTTTAATGGAATTTACATTTTGGGGAAGGTGTGGCTGGTGATACAGACAAGACACAGCCCAATGAAAATAAAAGTGTATTATAGAATGCTAGGGAAAGAATTGAACTAGGATGTTGTGATAGTGAATTACCGGTGGCTTCCTTAGAACACATTGTTAGGAAGGCCTCTCTAGAGTGGTGACAAGAAGCTACGATATGAATGACAAGGAGGACCCAACCAATCAAAGAAGCATAGGAACTAGAATGTACTGGACAAAAGGTGGTATGAAGGTCCTGAAGAGTATACTTGGCACGTTCTAGAAATAAAAAGAAGGCTGGAATAACCTGCAAGGTAGGAGGCACGTGGGTCAGGCAAAATGCAGTCCACACTGGGCTTTGTAAGCCTAGGAGATTGTGGATATCTTTCCCAATGTGTTGGGAACCACACTGCAGTAGGGGCTAGCCTTTTCAATGTTCCACATTGTAGAAGATCACTCAGTTGGGACATGGAGAATATGGATTGTTGGGAGTGTCAGTTAAGGACTGAGTTTAGCTGCGTGTCATAACAAAACTAATCATTGTAACTTATATAAGACAGTTTTCTTTTTCCCACAATATCCAGAGGCAGGCAGTCTGAAATGCTGAAACTATGGTCAATTCCTTGGATCTTTTTCTTCCTGGTCAATATTAGCTCCAGATATCTGATCTTTTAAAACCTTCAGTGAAAAGAAAAAGGGAAACCCAAATAATAGGAAAAGATTTTGTCAACTCACTCATGCTCTTTTTGAGCAGTTTATTAAAGACATCTCACCTAAAATTTTCTTTAATAACTCAGAGGTCAGTACTGTGTACATTGCTATATTCAAGCAAGACTATTTTTGGAATGATATTAGCTAAATTTTATTATTATATTGTATGCATGCACTAACATGTAATAACAAATCCCACCATTATGTACAACTATAATTCACCAATAAAACTTTTGGGGGAAGAAAAGGCTATTTTTGAGTTTTGAGCTACCCATGGTGATTCTTCCAATTAGAATTATAGTTAGTTACCCATCTTTCTAAGCTTCTGTTTTCTTGGGTATAAAATAATAAGAATAACAATAATAATAGAGGTAACTAGATATCTCATTGTGTGCCTTTTAAAGTTTAAATGAGATGACCCTAGAAGAACATTTAGTGTAACCCTTTGCATGCAGTAAATAATCAGTAAGTGCTATTTATTAGAATGGAAGCTTCATGAAGGTGGGAATCAAGTCTGCCTCAAGCAAGGACTCAATAAATATTTTGGGGAATGTTGAATAAGTAAATGAAAGCAGTAAACTCTCATGAAGTTTAGAGGGTATAACTGTGGTTGCACCGCAGCAGGTAGAGTGTATGCATTTGCGTTAAAAATAAACACCTGAGGAAAAGAACACCAGCAGAGTGCTTTACAAACATATAATTAACAGAGCTCAGATTAAACTCACATTGCATTCTCTGGATTTTTGGAAGAAAACTCATTGCTGGTAATGTTGTCCCTGGAGTATCGCCAAAATTCTTAAGTCCAAATTTGCTTCACATGATATTCTGTGAAGACAGGATAATGCCAGACAAGAAATAAGTTAACTCTTAAAACTCAAGGGTTTTGAGTTAGTTTAAAAACAAAAAACAGAAACTATGTACAATTGTAGAATTTTTCCACTTTATGGTAATGATTTATGATCAATTTAGGAAAAGAAACTTATAAAGAACAAACACTTACTAATCCTTTTGAAACCTAGAACTATATTATAAAGTGGTAATTTATTTTTCTTAAGAAACATCAATGGTTCTTTAATTATAAAATCATTTAATGAGGTCTTAGAATTTTTTTCTTTTGAATAACTGCACAGGAAGAACTGCCTCGCATTGGTAATTCTTCTTCATCTATGTTCAAAATTCAATCTCTATTATTTTAGTCTCACTTTCTAAAAATAGTTTCATGTCATTGCAAATCAATCTTACAGAAATAAAATAAATGCACAATTTTATATGAGCACTTTTGAAACAATTAACTTTGGGGAGGGAGACTGAACTCAGGCGTGCTGTACTACTGAATTACATCTCCAGTTTTTTGTTTTTTGTTTTTTTGACACAGGGTCTTGCTAAGTTGCTGATTGAACTTGTGATCCTCCTTCCTCGGCTTCCCAAGTTGCTAGGAATACAGGTATGTGCCATCAAGCTGGACAAAAGGATAAATTTTCTGAAGCCCTATGACTATGCCTGAGTTTCTGAAGTCTGCTTCAGAGAAGCAGAGAAAAAGTATAAGCATAGCTCTCTTTTTGGTAGGAGTCAGAAAATAAGTCAAATGTCTTATGAGAAAGTTCTTGAGGGTCATGCAGATGGATTTATATACTAATTGATGACCATGAGGAGCTATTGAAGGGTTTCTAGAGGTGTACAATATGTTCCATTTTTAGGTTAGAAATACAATTCTTCCTGGAGGTTGTAGATGGATTTAGGGAGTTATGTGATAAAAAAGCTAAGGAAGAAGGAGATTGAACTGGTCAAGAATAATGCAGTTTTTACTTAGGGTCCCTGCAATATAGATGCTTGTGAGTGAAATAATTCAAGTTTTATTTTTAAAGTAGAACCAACAGTACTTAACAGAATCTGGATATGGAGAAATAAGGAGGAGGAGGAAACAAATGAGGATACAATTCAATTGGACCATTAACTGAATAGCAAAGCAAGAATATTCGGGAAGATATGAGGAGTGAATTTTAGACATGCAGCACATCCACTGATGTCTCATTAGAGTTTGAATGTACAATGAGAGCATTAGAGTGAGCTGAAAACGAGTACAGAAAGCCAAGTTAGCAGAACACGAATAACTTTCAAGTTTGTAGAGCTAAGGGAGCTTCTGACAGAGGTGGGTGAAGGACTGAGCTCTGCAAACACGTAGGCACATAGAACAGCAGGGAGAATGTGGGAGAAAAGGGAATTTCACACCCAAGTGTTGTGTGTAACATTGAAGAGGTGGCCTATGTCCACATTTGAAAAAGGAAACTCTGGTGTGTTAGCTATCCTCAAGAGCCTAGGCTTTCTCTTGAACTTAATGGGAAACCACTAAAAGGTTTTAGCAGAGAGCAATACCATTCCATCACACTCGTGGCAGTTATGATGGATGGCATGCCAGGGATCTGACTGGGAAGAGGGAGACTAAGTAGGAAGCCCTTGTAATCATTTGGTGAGAGATAATGAGAGTGTTCACTAAGATAGCAGTAGTGGGAAAGGATGTGAGGACAGAGTGGAGATCTATTTAGAGCTGGTTGGTCAAGAGGGCAGAAGAAAAGTGAGGGGTCAAAGATTATCCCTTATGTTCTTACTTGGGCAGTTGGAGAAATAAAACTTAACAATTGTGCAAATGCAGGGAGAAAAGGAAAAAGAGATCTAGAAGATAGGACCAAATAATTAGGAAGCAATGTGGAAAGAAAGGAGCATGAAGTGTACATTAAAGTCCATCAGGAGCGTAGAGAGTTTCAGGAAGTGCAGAAGAGTGCCAAATGCTGTTAACTGTCAAGTAAGTTAAGAACCAAACATTTACCCTCTGATTTAATGACCAAGAAGACAGTCCCTGGGTGAAGGGTGGTACAGACAGAAACCAGACTGCTGTGGGAGGAAGACGAAGGGAGGAAATGGTGATAGTCTAGACACCTACTTCAGAAAGTTTAGAAAATAATGAAAGAAGGAGACAGGGAAAGAGAGACAAAATAAGACTATAGGATACAGCCAATTTTTTTCTGTTATATATATATATGTTTTATATACACATATCTTTGACTATATATGTGTGACCATATATATGTATGATCATGTGTATGTGTGACACACACACATATGTATTTGACCTATCACCCCTCACCAAAACATGTGCCAGTCTCTACCTAGAGATTAAACTGAATGATTCAGTATACAGTGAGAACAAATTTAAATTATAGAAGTAGTAGATTAATAAGATTACTGTTATTTAATATATGAACACTTTTAAATAAAGCTGGATCATGAGAGTAATAATATTCAATATCAAAGAATCATTGTATTACTGTTTTCTTGTCTTAGGATATTTTAGTTAAATATTATTTTGTCAAATAAAAAATTAAAGAATACAATACTGCTTTAAAAGAGGAAGTCTTTCCCCACTCCTTACATTTTCCATGTGTTATTTATTTTTTAGAAATACAATAATTATTTCCAGATTCCCACTTAACCTCTGAAGGCCTCTGGAATGTTGACTTTACATGGGCTTTTGTCTTATTGTTGTGGTGGTAAGTATTTCTTTAGAGTAGGATTTTTGTATACTGAGGATTCACATTCATGGAACAGCAGAGCTCTCTCATCAAGCAGAACACATCTGCAAGAAATTCATGGCTTAATAAAACAAAAATGTTTTCCCCTGTTTAAAAACAGAGAATATCAGCTAAGCTAGAATGAATGAAGTTTTTGCATGTTTGCATTCTTAACCATCTCTCAGGTGCTTTATTATTCATGATTCATTGATTCATTTATTACATAATACTTAGATAACGTCTGTGGCTACTAGGTGCCAGGCACTGTTTAGATGCTAGGCAAGGCATCAAAACAACATATAAAATTCCTTACTTTTGTAGTCTCCAGATTTCTAAATCACAAATCAGATCCCTGATTCTAAATTCTGCATGGATGCCCTCTATACTCAACTCAAGCTCTGATGCCCCACATCATGCTGCCCTGACCAGGATCTGCTATCTCACACTGAATTATGATGTCCTTTTGCATCTGGATACTGACAAATGGTGTAAGTCAAATTGAGGTTAAAGATATATTCAGCTAGTGCACATCAGGAAAGACTTGAGGATCAGGTAACTCCCCTCAAAAAGCAGGATAGGAGTTTTAGGGGATTGAGGGGAGGAGAGGTGTATGTGTACTTGTGAATCTAGCCCACCTTGAGGTCATCTTCATCTTTAACTGCTGCCAGACTTCTAGGTGAATTGATTGGAGATTGTTCTTGCTTTCATGCCTCTTGCTTGGGATGGATCTTAGGTTCCATCCCTCATGTCCACTGTCAGAACAGTTGTTTTGGCAATCTTTGCAGTTTTTCAAGGTTGGTTGGGCAACAAGGAGAGTAACTAAAAACTGGAGGGGGGATGAAGGAAAAGTGGAGGACAAACAGCAAATGAGGCAAGGGTTGAAGCAAGGGAAGCAAGCATCTGTTTTTATTCATTTGTCAGCCCTTTTCACCCTGGTTATGTCTGACTCCTTATGCAGGGAGCTTCTCTGTGGATGGGCCCTTTCCTCTGAGTGAGTCCCATTAACTCTGAGTAACTTATTCTGCCCACATTTTACATAAGCAATAGGATGAAGTTGTTCTGAAAGTGAAAAGAAGGAAACAGAAGAGAGAAGAAAAGAATGAAAGAAAAAAAGGAGGAAGGCAGGAGGATTCTCAATCACTTCTTTTAAATTCTGCTACCACTGAAATATCTCTCCCATCTTTAAAACTTCAATGATGCCTTAGAACTTTCACGATATACCACTATTTGCTAAGATGGACTATTATATTCTATGTATACTATTATATTCTATATTCTAGTTAATTTTTCACTTATTACATGTATAGCCTTGCGGAAAATACTTAATCTTTCAACCTATGGATGATGTTGGAGACTGTTATGTTAAGTGAGATTAGCCAATCCCAAAAATCCAAAGGCCGAATGGTCTCTCTGATAAGTGAATGATGATGCATAATGCAGGGTGGAAGGGTGGAAAGAATGGAGGAAGGATAGATAGCATAGAGGGAAGGGAGGGGTGGGGTCAAGGTGGGAGGGTGAGAACAATAACAGTATGTGTGACAGACATCATTGCCCTGTGTACATGTATGAATGCACAGATGGTGTGATTCTACTTTGTGTACAATGAGAAAAACAATAGCCATACTCCATTTGTGTTCAATGAACAAAAAAATTAAATAAAAAAACTAAAAAATAAAAAAATAAATATATATGATTGTAACAATGGAAAAATGGTGATACAATTGACAGAAATCTAGAAACAATCAGTTTAATCAGAAAATACATTGAGTTCTAGAATTTGAGCATGGGAAAGAAAAGCTAATGTCAGGAAGGATGGTATCCAAGATCCAAGAGTTGGAGCTTCCTCAGGAATTTATCTTGTTTCTGTTACTTTTTATTTGGTGATTCCATTCTCCTTTACTGCAGCTGGGTTTTCTCCATGTGAAAGAGAACAGGGCACTGATATCCTTTGACTAGCATCTCAAAGTTCCAACACCAGAGAGAAACCAACCATATACATATAAGATGCAGCAAGGAAAAACTTAGAGATGAATGCAGATTTTGGTTCAAATTGGCCAAACCCAGATAATGGTCACTACCCATTCATATGTCTTTTGTATTAACTGGTTGTAAAAATCCAGCCAGTCTACATATAAGCAAGCAAGGGACTCTAGAATGCAGTCACAAAGCAATTCTGTTTCTCCCATTGTCCTTAAAGCTCCATTAGGAATATATTTTCTCTTTCCTCTGTACCTGAATTAAATTTAGATAGACTGAATTATCTGGTTAATTTCAATCATAAAAATTGCATTTCTTAATTGAAATGGATAATGTAGTATTTAACTCCAAACTTAATGCAGGTCTAAAGATTCTATTTTCCATTTTCCCAAGATGTATGGATGATCCATTTTTCTCTTCTTCAGATTTAGTCCTCTCAACCCCTAATTGGCCATGATTTCTAATCTCTGAATTTTATCTATCAGAGGAAGGAGAGCCAGGTAAAAGGGTGGCTGGTACTATTGCAATATGGCTGGTCATATCTCTAAGGAATATTCAATTGAATCATATAGACTTGCAAAATGTGAAAACTGACTTTTCTATAAGTTCTTATTGTGTATTCCTCAGACATTTCTCTGAAAGAATATCCAACTGAAATTCCATTGATTCAGGGAATGTTTTCTCTGGCTAATCATCTTCAAGTTCGCTCCCAGTCTTCAGTCACAGCAACCCTTCTGATGAATCACTTCACCCCTCCAAATGGACTTCTTGAATGAGGTCACTTTGAAGAGGGTCCAGATTGTGCATTTCTTGTTTGACCCCGATTTGGTAAAGGAAGAGTAAACTGTAGGAGTAGAATTTTATGAAAGTTATAAACATAACTCTCAATTACACGGTGAACATCTGTGAAAGACTTATTTAACTCTTAATAAGAGAACCATCAGAATGGTAATGGCAGTTCAAAGAGTATTTGAGAAACTATACATAGGTATAGGTACCAACGAATAATGTTCAAAAATTATGGTAGATTACATAAAAACTAATGTCCTAAAGACATAACTGTAACTTCATGATTATCTGTTATAGTGGATAGAAATGATTACATCTCTATTGGACAAGAATCTGCAGATAAACATGTAATTTCACAGATTCTTGTGTTGGTTCTTTTTAATTATACATAGCATTAGGATTTATTTTGACATAATTATAAAAGCCCAGAATATAATTTGCTTTAATTCAGTCTCTGGTATTTCCCCTTTCTCTGCCTTCCTTCCTCCCCCTATCTCCTTTCCCCTATTGTACTGATCTTTCTACTATTTACTTTCAGCTTTTTAAAAAATATATAGTCAGTGTCTTTTGAAACACCCTCTCAAATCTGCCCTTTGCATCATTTCTAAATTTTGTAAAATGTTTAAGTTTATTTATGCTGCTGTCTTTGCTGGAGATGTAATTTTCTCACATTGCAGTTCTCTGTTTCTCCTTTTTCTGTTGCCTCAGAAAATCTGGCCAATCTCTGCACCTGAACCTACAGCACATATTGTGCTAAAATGTTAGGCCTTTCTCAAATGACCAGAGGTGGAAAAAACACTCATTCCTCTCCTGGGGGGAAACAGAGAGATGGGCGATGCCAGCAGTCCTGAAGAATCTTTCAGCCCTGTTTCATAGGAGAAGGAGTACAACAGCTTTTGCCATCTCTTACTTTGCCTTGCTCAGGTTACCTTGGATAAGAGTATTAGCTACTCTTCTTAAGTGCTTCTGGCGAAACTTCTAGCCAAGAGGAGGTGCATTCCACATTCCACATCTTCTTTATATATGAAGCTCTCAGTAGTTGGGCCAGGTATTCCTGAGGGTAAGTACCTCCTTCAAGTCTGTGCCCTGAGAGCATATATTGCCTCTCCCTCATTCCACCCCTGTTTAGTGAAGTACCTGGTACTTAACAAGCACTCCCAAAATGCTATAATCTGAATTTTACTACAGTTACTGTTGTTGCTGGTTCCCAGAGACTAAAAGGTTCTCATTTTTTAACTTGGCCATTTACAATCTCTTCAGAAACTGCTTTTTCAGATTCACCACCAGTAATTTTTTCCTTTCAGTTCTGTCCCTTGTGCTCATGCTACACCAGAGTAGCTATTGACATGGACATTGTGGTTGAGAGCATGCAGTTTGTGGTCAGGCAGAATTGAATCTGAATCAACATGGATGAATTATCAGTTTGGACCTGGGGCAAATTACTTAACCCCTCAAGGTTTCAGTTTTCTTATATCTGAAATAAAGATAATAAAAACTTCTTTATAGACTGTTATTATATTAAAAGAGAAAATGTATTTGAAATAATTAACATATAGTACATTCTCCATAAATGATGGATATTATTTTTATGACTCCAATTCCTTCTGTTCTTGACAGTACCTTACTGCCCTCTGCATTATGCTAGACTTGGAAATTACTGTCAAGTCTTTTTCAAATTAGGAGTGATTCGTAATAGATATCTTGTAAGTAATTTGTTCCTTTGATGCACTTAAAAGTCATTAATTTATGCAATTTTTTAAAGAGCAAATATTTCATATGCAGAAAACTACTCATATACTATTCTCACTTTGCAATTGTGGATAGCAGGAATGGAAATGTTAACTGAGTTACTCAAAATAAATTATCTGATTCATCAGTTAAAATCAAAAGGCCCAAGTGAGTAATTTTTTCCTCTTACTTCAAGTAAAAGCTTACTTGAAGCTAGTAATAAATGTAGGGACAAGATTTAAGACCACTTAAGCCGACCATTTATAATCTTTGCTATACCTTACACAGTTTACCCCTTCCATCTTTATTATTTCTTTCATTGTCATTGAAAATCTGTAGCATATTTTTATGACACCTTTATTTAAAGATCCAGATTTAATTTCTAGTCATTGTTCTGGCTGTGTGATTTTGCTCTCCAGGTCTCAGTCCTCACCTGTAAATATAAGAGAAGTATCGTAGCATTAACCCAGGACTTCCCTGACAATCCGATTCTGTTACCTATTATCTTCAAAGCACATACTAACACTCCATAGAAGTAGCTTCTGGAAAATACATCCTTCACAAAAGCATTTCAATCTATCAAACCAATAATTAAATCACATGAAGCAAAAGTAAGAAATAAAACACAAGATGACCATAGTTTTTAGCCATATTTTATCCCTAAATTATACAAACAGAAACAGTTAAAAGTCTTATTCCAATGAAATGAAGTTGAAACCCAGTTACTTAGCTTTTGATTTTAATTGTCTAGAGAGTATAATATATGTGTCATTTACAATAGTACAACAAATATAAAAATATTTGGAATTTTACATAATAAAATATCTGTGTGGGACTGTAAGGTTTAATGTGAGGATTGCTAAGAAACTGTGTGGAACACCTGATTAAATAGAAAGGAAATGTGATCCTGACCGAAAGATTCATATTGTAAATACATTCAGACATTGCAAACTTGTAGTTGTGCATCATTTCCCACCAAATTTCAAGTGATTTTCTCAGAGGATAATTTGATGAAAAAAGTCATTATCTTTACTATTTACTAAATTATCTGGATATGTCAGGCACCTACAGTTAAGCATTTTACATATATTAGTATATAATAAACCCTTGAAGAAGTATTATCATATTATTATTATTATTATTATTATTATTATTATTATTATTATATCTTTCTTAAATTTAAGGAAGCAAGCCTTGGCAATTTTGCAACTGCTTCTCAATTTCATCCAATTAATAAATGGGGCTTCTAGGATTTTAACCTTACAATCTAAATTTATTCAGAACACCCCAGAGTGACAACTGCATAGAGTTACTACAATATGTTTGTCTTTTTTTGTGCTAGGAATTTAACCCAGTGGTGTTTTACCACTGAGCCACATTCCCAGCTCCTTTTTATTCTTTTTAAATTTTGAGACAGAGTCTCAATAAGTTGCCGAGGGCCTCACTATGTTGCTGAGGCTGGCCTTCAACTTGCAATCCTCCTTCCTCAGCTTCCTGAGTCACTGAGATTACAGACTTGTGCCACTGTGTCTGACTTTCAACAATATTCTTAAAGGAATAAAGGGGATCCCTTTATCAATTAGATAAATAAGTAGGTTTATTTCACATACCACAAATACAGAATCCAGATGGAATAAGAATTAAATGGGAAAAATGAATAGCAATAAAATATACAAAAATAGAATTAATGTCATCCCTTATTTAGGTAAGACTCCCTTATTCTGGATGCAGTAAATTAACACAGCAAAAACAAATGGTGTCTGTTATTTGCCATGTGTCATCATTGCTAGTGTGCTATGTGTATGATGCCATGGCAAACAACAGGCAACCAGTCTTTGCTATAAAGGCATAGACACTACCTAAACAGATAGTAAGCCAATATTCACTTGCTAGTACTACTAGGTTACCGTGAAGATTATTCACCAAGATAGCTGACATAGCTGTGAGGATCAGCAAAGACATCCCTGAAGAAGGGACATGGGAGATGAGATTCGAAGATATACAGAAAACAGCCAATTTGGAGTAGGCAAGAGAGGTGAAGGGAGAAAATTGCAGAAGAGGAAATGCAGAGACTGTGTGGACTGGAGCTGGGCCTGTTAAAAACTATGGAAAAAGGCTAACAGACAACGGCATATAATGAGGAGAGACAGATAAAGTGTGTCGGGGATGAAATTTCTGAGCATATAAACATGTGCAGTGTTTACACATTAAAATCACTTATTTTAAAGTACAAATGACAAATTGATGAAAATATTTTTCACAACAGGATTAGTTGTGAAAATTATCCAGAAGTTATACCCAGCTCTACAGAAAAGTGGATCAAAGAAATGAACAGACAATTCATCAAAGAAAAATGACAGTTAATGAACATAGAGTATATTTAATCTCATTATATTCAATGGATGGATGTATCAAATTCAAAATAATTTAGTAGATATTAATCAGTGTAGTTAATGTCAACTGAAATTAGTGTTCCATTAGAGAGCTAGATTATCTTTTAGAACATATTTTGTCAGTATATGACAAACTCTTTATGCAATAATTATTTGACCCTATGATTCTATTTCAGGTATCAATTGATCCATGTGTCTATTCATTCATCAGAGTCTAACAGAGCAGCATTCCACAATAAGAAGGAAATTTCTGTTACAGGAAGGAAGAAAATAATGGTAAAATTAGAATGTGAGAAGGGGCATTCAAGAAAACTTAGTTTTCACAAGTTGAAAAGCAAGTGCTTTCCAGCAATTGACATAGTAAATTTACATAATAAGTAAAATAGACCTAATGTATCTGCACAATACACACACACACACACACACACACACACACAAAAGGGGAAACTGAGAATATTTTGCAGCAACTTATTTTGTGTAGACAATATCTACTAGAAAGAAATACTAGGAAAACAAATGAATGTTCAATTTCATCTTATCAAGGGATCTTTTGAAAAAGCATAAAATGCTTTATCTTTTTCTTTTCTTTGAAAAATATTTTGTATGGGAAGGCAGAGTCTAAACTAGTTACTGAAATAAAAAATTTTCCCATTGCCTGGAGTCAATTATATGCTTAAATAGATGGAATGACATCTATGGCAGGCAATTTGTTTCACATTCCTTCTCACCAGGGAATAATGAGTTTTAGTCATTTGGATTTACAGTGTGAAAACAAAAGAGAAAACCTCAGTCTCTCTTCAAAATGTATACATGTATATTTCTCAATCTTTCAATCTTGATACACACAGACACACACACACATGCACACACACAGAGGATAGAATTTTTTGAAAGCTTTATTTGACTACTTGATTTCTCATAATTTATTGTACCAGCATTGAAATGGCAATTTGGAATTAGGGCAAAATCATAAAACGATGTATATGTATGCAAAAAAAATTATGAAAGTGAATTTTCCTTTAGGTTTCTCATGCCTGACCTTCCATTTCCACTTAAGCTTCCACCAGAATCCAGACTTGTGTTGTTTAGTAGTTGGATTACTACAGAACCATTACTGTTCTGTCTCCATTGATATACTTTACAGAATGCCAGGTTAATTTTGCTCTATCACACACTTTCATTATATTGCTATCCTACTCAAAATGTATCTACCATTTGCAGGATAAAATTCAAATTATTTTGAAAGACATTCATAATTCTCTTCTTTCCTGCCTCAACCATCTTTCCTTATCTTGTTGCTTGTTTGCTATTCTAATCTACAATCTTCATGCAATCTCGTTTTTTTACCTTTGCTGTATAGTTCCATTTTTCATGAAAGTTATTTTTTTTCTATGACTGTCATGATAAATTACCAAAATCTCAAAAGCTTAAAGCAACACAAATTTATCTTTTTGTTTTGGAGGCTAGAAGTTGACACTGGTCTAACTAGGTTAAAATCAAGGTGTAGACAGCACTGCCTTCCTTCCAGAAGAGATCTTTCTTCTTGCCTTTCAGTTTCTAGAGACTGCTGCACTTACTCCTTGCATGAAGGTCCCTTCTATCTTCAAGGCTGGCAATGGCTGGATGAGCCTTTCTCACATTGCATCCATCTGACACTTTTCTGCCTCCCTCTTCCACACTTAAGAACCTTTGTGGGTCCATTCAGACAATTTGTAAAATCTATTTTCAGATCAGTTCATAAGCAGACTTAATTCCTTCTGCACCTTAAACCATCTTTGCCTTGTAAATAATAAATTCAGAGTTCCTAGGGATTAGAATATGAATATCTTTGGGGGACTATTAGTCTACCTACCAAAGATGACCACTTTTCCTTTGGAAATTACAGATATTTGGTTATTTTTCAATGTATAAAGCCTTCTCAGAATGCTGTTAAGCACAATGATTTCTCCTTCATTGGAAGTGTTATGAACAGTACTACACTTACAAACTGACAACAAAGATACTTGTTTGGGTTCTGTTCCTTAAAGAGCCACATTTTTGTCCTTATTTGACCTTGTTCCTCCATAAAGCGATAAGTCCACAGGCAGAGGGGCCTCCATTTTCCTCTTACCTTGGACCATTGGGAAGGGTATTGGTGAACCTATCCATGACAGTAGGTGATGACATGACAATGGTGAATTCTAGTGTAGACTTTGTACCACTTAATGAATATATTTTTTCTGTTTTGTTTTTTTTTTTAACCTCTGGGGAATCTCAGTTTTCTTACCTATGTATGGATGTCATTAGACTTAATTCTCCAAATTACAACATACTAATATTGATTGTGTTCTCTAAATAAACATTATAGAGGATTTGAATAACATTCTATGCTTCTGACCATACTAGAATTAGCATTGCATAATACCAAAGTTGCTGGATGGAAATTTGCCAAATCCTAAATGAGTTTATCCTCGGAAAATAATGGATAATAAGTAATATATCTAGGTGAAGATTTTTACACAAAGATGCTTGTGGTCAAATCATTTCCCAAATCAAAAGAAATTTAAATATATAAATAGGGATTTTATTTTTAATAAATATGATAATATTATTCAGCTTTTATGAAGTATATTCCTAAATATCATCAATAATAAAATGTTATGGTTTCGATATAAAGTGTCCCCCCAAAACAGGAATGTTTGGAGGTGATTGTACTGTAAGTAATGTAACTAATCAGTCCATCCTAATTTGAATGGACTAACTAGATGGTAACTGGAGACAGGTGGAATGTGGTTGGAGAAGGCAGACCCTTGGGAGGTACCTTGGACAGGTTCATCTTCCCTATAGTCCCTTCCCTTTCTTTTTCTCTCTGTTTTCTGGGCACCATAAGGTGAGCAGCTTTTCTTTGCACTTTCCTTCTGCCAAGATGTCCTGCCTCACCTTGGGCCTAGAGCAATGGAACTGGCTGACATGGACTGAAGTTGTATAGCTATGAGCCAAAATAAACTTTTCTTCCTCTAAGGTGTTCTTGCTAGGCACTTTGGTCACAGAAATGAAAAGCTGACTAACACATTTAGGAAATGGTTATTCATGCACATATTTATATTGCTCAAGGAAAAAAGAACAATATAAAACTATATAACTGTATGTATAGCATAATCACAAGTAAAAACAAAGTTTATATTTAAAAAAACTGCAAATATACCAAAATAGCATACCTGGTAATGTCTAAGGTTAGATTTATAGAAGATTTTAAAATACATTTTATATACCTTTTCTTATTTTCAAAATTAAATATTTTCTAGCTTTGATATCTTATTTGAATATCTAACTTTTATATGTAACTAAAATATGCAATATTTATTCTTTTTAAATTCATACCAAAGTTGTTAATGTTATGAATAAGTTCAACAAACACTTACTGGACATTTACTAAGCACAAAATGCCATGCTGGGCAACAAAGACAAGACATAGTCCCTGCTAAATGAAGCTCACTCTTAAAAAGGATATTGTACATACAAACAATCTCAAGTCTGGCTGTGATGGCACTATTGGTGGTATGTACCAATATGACAGTCTTTCAGAGAAGGAACAATAAATTTTTATGATGTGGTCAAAGAAGGGTTCATAGGGGAGGTGATGTTTGAGGATTTTTTTTAAATGTGTGAGACTTTACCAGTTTTTAACTGATATAAATGTGTACTATGATTATTTTTTATTTATACAAAAACATAACATGTAAAATATATATTTCCTATACAAGATCAAAGAGCACTGTTGAATTTTATGTTCTGAAACATCTGGATTTTATTCATCTTGGTCAGGAACCCATTGCCTTTGGGCAGAAGAGGGTCAAAGAAACTATCTACTTTGGTAAAGACAACATGTCCTTCACTTTTTCTTGATAAGGAATAAAATCTGACACTGGGTTTGATTCCCAACATATACACATAAAGAATACCTGAGGGATGAAATAGCAACAAGATGAGTTTTCTGGGGGGAGGCAGCTCCTCTTACAGCCTGCCCATCCTGGTGTGGATGTATGTGTCTCACAAGAGTCACAGAGAAGGGCAGTCAGAGTCCAGGAACCTGGATTTCTACAACCTCTCCAGGGTCTTCTGGTGGTTAGCAGGTTTAGAACAAGCAATAGAGTATCGCTGTGCCTTTCATCAGCTAGCAGCATGAATAACCACAGAGTGGTCCCAAGAGGATTTCTTTGGTCCTGAAAAATACTTATTAGCTAGATTAGTCTCTTGAACCTTGAACATCTGCAGCTTTGCATTGAATTTCGTTTTATATTGCTACTTCACATATAGATGTTTTTATCACTAGATTGTAAACTCTCAAAGGTGAGAACTAAAACTTTTGTCTCTGTTTCTTTTAAGTCCTCTGGAGTCCCTTCTGTGCTGTGCAAAGTAAGTTTTAACTGAAACTCAAAGAAGGAACACATGAATGAAAATGATCGATTGCCATTTGTCCCTCACCTGGAAATCTGTACTTGAACTAGAAGATTGCCTCAAAGACAGTCCTTTTCATGAAGACTGTAATGTGTGCACGTGTTCAGGTAGAAGTCTTTCAGAGGTACATTGTTCTTTGGTAATATTTCTTACCCTCCTGACTAGGATGTCTTATACACTTAACAGGCCAAGATTTTTCACATGTTTCTGTGTCTTGTGTTTGGAATTTTATCATTCTTTTTACCTACTATAGCAAGCTGTACCTGTCTCTTAACACACTTGGGGAAAATTGCTCCTGACAGACTTGCTGTAATGTGACATTTTATGTGGACAAAAAAAAAATGTATATGGACCAAAATTAACCAACACACTTATGCAGAATTCAGAGAACACTAGTATTCTCTTGAAAAAAAGTTGAGAACAGTAAAGAACTCTGACTATCCTATGAAAATTCCTATCCAATGAATACATATTCACTTCAGCTATGGCACATTTTCAAAGTAAACAAAGACAGTAAAGAGATTCATATAAGTGATATAATACATCCATCACATAATTATGTCAAATGTCAAAAGGCAAGAATACACTAGCATATATATAATCCTTATTGTGAAACCTGGCTGAGTGCATTTCTGTTTGAACTGATTGGTTGACAGGTCCAACATATAACCTTCATTGTTTGTACAAATGTCTAATAAAGGAAAGCTCATCAGGTCAAATTTATAATAAGGGAGGTCTTGGGAGGATGCACAGTGCTCTAATAGTAGCTCTACAAATACTTGGAAACACACCCAGGGAATCTGAAGTGAAATAATAATTTCAAAATATCAGACTGATTCATTAGTCCTGCTAACAGTCCTACTAGATTTCTCAGTTTCTGTCTCCCTTTCCCTCCCTAAACCCCTTTACTTTCCCTTAACATGAGAATATTTAAACATTGTCATCTCACCTTAAACTCCCAACAGTTCTAATGGTCTTTCTCAGTTGGTAACCTTACCTCCTCCACTGAAGCACCCAAGTCATTAGAATCTTTTCTGGGGTGAACAAATGTTTATGTTAGCCCAGGACAAACTCAGTTTATGTTTGATGTTCTGATGTAAAGTAGCATCCCTCATTACAGAAAGTGTCCTAATTCCAAGGTAATTTTTAAGGCCACCCTGCTCATCTGGTATATTTTTATATAATGTATAAATAAAATTAAATAATATTGTGTTGCATATTTAAAAAATGACAAGAGAGTAGATTTTAGGTGCTCCTAACACACATATATAAAATAAGAAGTAACTATGGAAGTTGATGTATATATTCAATTTACTTATCTATAGTAATCAATTCACTATCTTTCACTTCATGCATATCAAATTATCACATTTTCATCTTATATAGGCAATAAAAACAAAGCTTCCTTATAAAAATAAAGTAATAGATGTAACAGAAAAAAACAGAGTACCTATGAATGAAATTTATTTATTTAAATTTATTTGTCTAATATTCTTTAGAAGTATTGACTGGAAATTTAAAAAATTTAGACATTAGTTCTTCTAATGTTATAGTAAGGAAAGAGAAATTTCAATATAATATGTATACATGAGTATTATGTAGTATTATATATTTGACTAAGAATTTCCACATATTAATGTAATGTTTTGCTTGGATTTCATTAGTCTTTTCCAATTCTAACACTGAATGCCAGCACCTATTTTCATAGTTCTTATGTTCCTCGGTGTGTATTTTCAGGATTGCATTATAATGTCACACAACAAAACAATGAAATTACAGATTACTTTGCCTAATATTTTTCCTTTACTGAGCCAGCCCTCTCTACCATTTATTTGACATTATGAAGGTACAACATCATGAATTCAAAAAGTGCCAATACATGTATGTAGCAATTAACCCTGAATATGATTCTAATTTTTGAATCAAACTCAATAGACTGTGCTCCATGGTTTTGGGCTTGCAGCATGTCCTTAGGCCAAAATGAAATGTACTGAAGTACACATTGCAAACAAAATAAATAAGATAAATGTATTTATCTTACTTAATAAATATACCAAGAAGATTAGGTGCTTTCTCTTTGAGAACTCAAATCTCATATGGGCATTATACCACATTATTATGAGCAAGACTTTGACATTATCACTTTGAAATAATTTTAAAGGTTCTAACCTTTTAAAGTTTTAATTGTGCATGCTAATTTGCTAAGAACCTAAAACTGTCTAAAGGAGTGATCTAATATCCTCTAAGCTTGGCTAAATATATATAGTTTTAATCAGAGAAAAAGTATTTGTTCGTTGACAGGAATGCCTGTCTGTAAAATAATCTGTATTGGAATTTGTAAGAATTACTTCAATTATGGGTTCAGTTACGTAGCTCATTTAGACTATCAGGATCTTTGCGACCAAGATGTTTGTTTACTTGTTTCATTTTCAGTATTGGTATGCTTCCCTATTTGGTCTATATAATCAGTGCCTGTCTGGCAGTCTGTTCATTACAGTTGTGCTGACATCCCCTCTTGACCTGCACATCCAGAACAACTGTGTGGCATTCTACATGAATAACAAAAACAGCTGGCGTCAACACGTTGACCTTCTCATGACACTCCATGTAGGTGGTTTGTATACATAATCATGGCCACAGCCTGCTTATGTATGTACCAAGTGTGGGTTTGGTTACGGTTGGAGCCCTTTAGTTTGTAGTTCAGGATTGACCTTAACAACACCAATTTGAGCTACTTTTTTCTTTCTTCAATAAATGCTGCAAAAGGAGTCTCAATTTTATAAAGTGCTATATTTTTGAGGGAAAAAAATCTTGTTTCAGTCCAATGCCACTCTCTTTAATGAGTTGCTTTACAACTGGCATGTACATCTACTTTTTTGTGCATATGCTTTGAAGAGCTACATAATGACATATCATCCTGGAGCATCAATATTTCTGTTACTTTATGTAAAATTTATTAAGGCAAAACAATTGCTATTAAAATTGAATAATATTCAAAACCCAAGCACAGTTTTTTTAAAAAATATAAGCCTTCAAAAAATTAGTTTTGAGAGTCTGGTTTCAGGTTTAGTACTTTGGAGCAGAGGTTTTTTCTATTCTGGGTACCAATTATGGCTATTTTTGTGGAAAAGTATGAGACTGGGAAATCTCAATGTCAGTGATTTTTCTGACTTATTTAGCAAGCTAAATAAATATACTTTTAAATGCTACACTTACTCTGCCAGAGAAAAGTAGTCTTAAATAAAAATTGCTCCTTGTCTGTATTTTAACAAATTCCAATTGTATTCTAATTATTAAATTATCATGTTCAAATAATTTAAAAATATTTTTAGATATATTTCACATATATTTTTATAAATATACATTTATACATATTTGCTACTAGCTATACTATTTAGCTTAGCTCAGTATTTCAAAAACAAAAAAACCAAAGCAAATCCTGTATCTATATCCTTCATTTATTGAACTTCTTTCAAATCCGAACACTTTTTTGTGGCACTTACTTTCTATGAGGTATAATATATTCAGTTTCTTTTACTTAAGGAGAATTGTGTCATATATATGCAAGTGTGTGTTTGAGTGTGTGTGTGTGTTTGTATTAAACACAGTAAATGCTCAAAAAGATTATGGCAATAAGGGAGCTGGAGATGTAACTCAGTGGTAGGGTGCTTGCCTAGCATCCAAAGAGCTATGGGTTCTATCTCCAGCACTGGTAAATAAACAAATATTTTGGAAATGAATGCATTGTGAATATGATTCTTGAGAACTGATTATTAAGTCTTACTGACTGAGTTATTTAAAAGTCTCTCATTACTTTATTCTAGAGGAAATTCAGGCGAGTTTTCCCCCTTTGAGCCTAAAATATTAACAGATAGAGATTCCTCTGTGTGTGTGTGTGTGTGCTTGTGTGTGTGTATTTGTTTTTATTAGTGCACTATATTTGTACATAATAATTGGGTTCATGTTGACAAAATTATACATGGAATTTTGTTTACTTCATTTCAGTCCCTGGTTCTCCACCTTCCTGACCCTTCCTGCTTCCCCCTGTGCTCTTCCTCTATTCCACTGGTCTACCTTTCACTCACTTATTTATTTTTAATTGGTACTTTACAGATATACATAAAGGTGGAATTCACTATGGTATGTTTATACCATATAGCATATAGCAAAATTATGTCAAATTCACTTGCATTTCCTCCCCTTTCGCATTTCCTCCTTACTCCCCCTCGATGTCCTACTCCACTGCTCTTCCCTATATTTTTATGTCAGAAAGATACGAATTTTTGAAACCCTAAATGCATCCCTCTCCTAATGTATATTTGTGAGAGTGAACTTTAGACATACTCCCTTTTGTTTTCTGAGTAAAACAATTAGAACATAATATTCCCACCCTCAAATAAACCAAATCATTCGATAAAATTGGGTAGAACTGAAATTAAGGATATCTTAAAACAGCTACCTGAAACCTTAGGAAATTTGAGTGATATAAATACAATGGCTGAGAGCATTTTAACCACAGAATTTTTTTTTTTTTTTATACATAGACAGTTTCAAGGTTGTTGAGTTGCTCTCCTTGTGGTCCCTACTAAAATGCTTATGTTCAGAAACTACACAATTCACATCCCAGATCTTTTTTTTTTTCTAAAATGAATCCATATTTGTAACCCATTCGTAATGTCTGGTTCAATTCCCAGACAAACAAGCAAAGACACTTTCTGAGCAGTGATAGCAATTCTATACCTGTTTGTTTACAATTTGTCTGACAACGAGTCAGAAGCCTTCAATTTGTTTTTATACAAACCTTCTCAGATTGATTTAGCAATCTGGAATCATTTCCTGTCTGTCTCTCAATCTTTATAATCTAAGAAAAGTGACTGCAGTATTTTCAGTCTTCCTGTCTGATACAGAAGGGATATTGTGTATTTCACAGAAAAAATAATGTCTTTTCTATTCCATTAAGTTGTACTAACTTATCACAAAACCATAGTTTTCAGTTACATCATTCCTCCCAAGGTTGCCTTTGCCTGAGGAAACTTGGCTACTCAGATTAAGAGTGAGCCACAATTCTTTCTTTCTGATGCAACAGGACTATGAAATCAATTGTGCTTGGGTGAGCTGTATCAACAAGCATTAGTGATTGGGGCCTGGCCTTCTACAAAGGCTGACCCAAAGGAAACCACACCCATTTAAAGAGAGACTAGGGAGGACTTCTTCTGTGGTTTTACTATTAATCTGTTTCCTCATAAGAAATTTGCTGTAATTGACAATCAGGCTGGTAATACACAGGATGCTCCAGTTTAAATATTTAAAGATGACTTTTAAAAAAAATCTAATGAAGTACAATTTTAAAAATTTAATCAATGGGAACATAGGATCATAGTTACAAACAATAAACAAAAACATGAAAATAAATGAGAAAGACTATTACACTGGAGAAAAAGGAAATTTGATATAGATTATTCTGTTAAATATATGTGTATATACAGTTAAACACTGTATAAAAAACTAGTCTGAGTTACCCAGCTTGTCTAGTTATAGTTGGCCAATTCATGAGTTGAACAGTTATTCAACAAGTTTGACTTGTGTGGATAGCCCCCAAGTTACAAAAATAAAATCTTAAAATAAACTACCCCAACCTTTTGTACAGCTTGACCTAGATGAACTCTGGTTAATTATAAACACAAATTTTAAAATTATGAACAAAAAGGACTATGTACCAAGGATATTGATAAATATAGAAATTATCATTGCTCAATAATTAATAAGTCATTTGTAAAATGTATCAGAGGACATGTGTTATTTTTCTCCTTGGGACAAGTGACCACCTTGACAATGAAAGGGTACATGTCTGAGAAATGTTTGATAGCTTCATTAAAGTCTTTGCTTTACTTCTCTCCCTTTAACCTCTTTATGAAACTCTAAGCGCGTCCTACTATGGCCAATCTCATTGATTGTTTTCAACCTTGGTGCCTGTAAATGTAACCTTAAGTAATTAAACAATTTCAGTATACTTTTGTTTGGGAGTTCAGAAACAACACACATCAACAGTGCAGGAGTTGCTTGCAGGAGTGGCTTTTGGCCTCCATGTTTTGCTCACTTCTCCTACTTCCCTTCCCCCTACCTTCTCCTCCCTTCCATAAGCTTAAGCCATCCTTCCTCTCTTTCTCAAAATCACCAAAATTATTCTTCCCTTCCAGACTTTGGTTTTGCTACTTTTTCTATTTACCTTTTGCTTTCCAGGGGTGCTCTACCATTGATTTATATCACTAGCCCCTTTTTAAACTTAATTTTTTAATTTTAATTTTATTTTTCAGACAAAAGCCTTTTTTTTTGTATTGAAGATTGAACCCAGGGGCACTCAACCACTAAGCCACATCCCCGACCCTTTTTTTCTATATTTTTTATTTTGATACAGTGTCTTGCTAAGTTGCATATGCTAGTTTTGAACTTGTAACCTCCTGCCTCAGCTTCCTGAGTCCTTGGGATTATAGGTGTTCACCTTCATGGCCTGGCTCAGAAAAAATCTTGTTAAATTGCTGAGGCTGGCCTTAAATTTTCAGTTCTCCTGCCTTAGTCTTCCAAGACACTGGGAATACTATTCTGTGCCATGGCACCCAACTTCTTGGGTCTTTCTTGATGGATTCTTTTAAAAAATTAATATGCAGGGTTTAGCTCATATGTCAATGCTTCCAATAGAACTCCACAAAGTCTTCCCTAAGTCACTCTCTATTACTTTATCCTGTTTTATTTTTTCCATAGCCTCATTTTAAATATAGTTTGGATATTTGTTTCTTTCTTAATAGCTCTTTCAACCGTATTAAAATTGTTGATGTTGCCAAACCTTCTTCACCATTGTCCTAGCTCCTGGTGGAGTGTGTAGCAGCACTGTGCATACATAAGTCATTCTTTTCACAAATTTTTTTAATTGCCTGCCATGTTCCAAACACCATCCTAAGCAAAGGGAATAAATGAATAAAATGATTAAAACACATGATTAAATAAATAGAACTTTACTGGAGTACCCTATGAACAGGTTCTAGATGAACTAGTTTCTTACAGGGAAGATTTTTTTTATTATCTTTGAATTTCCACATCTACAAGCAAATAAATCCACATAAATGAATTTGGAATTTTTAGGGCTGTAACCTAGCCTACTGGAAGGAATGCAAGGCCTCACACCAATGGACCTAGATCCTAATCTTGGCTCTACCAGTACTAGTAGGAATGAGATATTAGACAAGGCATGTTATATGTAGTTATTAGAAGCACAGAACTGGAGCAAACATGTTTCAAGGATAGGTACTTAATTACTCATCCTTTCTGTTACTTCATTTCGTTGTATGTAAGAGGTAGTCACCCTACTTCATTGGGGACTAAGAATCAAACGAGGCAAAGAATGAAGTATTTCTTAGTAGTTAAACAGTGTGCAGAATGCATTGTAATAAATGATAATTATGGTTACACTAATTCTTCTGCTTATCCTCAGCTTTGGTGTTCTTATCTCTGAAACAATGAAGGGGGACTAGCATTTCTCTATCCATCCCGAGTCAACAGTTTCAAAATAATCTAGGTCTGTTTATTTTGCTGATGTCTCTGGGATCCCTGACAATGAGCACGTTCTGCATTTTAATAAACGTGTCTTCCAGAGACGTGTAATGATCTGTAGCTTTCTCATCTCTTTTATTTTCAGACCAAAAAAATGATTAAGAACAAACATGGAATGATACCTTCTCTAATATGTGACTCATAGTTTTGGTGGTTGTTTTGCCTTGTTTTACTTTGAATATGCTACTTTCCTGGATGTTATGTCTTTGATTTTGTTTTACTCCAAGTGCATACAATTTTAAGCCTATTTTTTCAGAAACCTCATTTACTTGTGTTTGAATGGATAGTTTTGGCTCAATGGAATTTGTGAATTCACCCCTCATTACATTGCTTCTGACTTTGACTGATGGAGGAAATAGCTTGGGGTGGGTAGCCAGCCAGTCTGACTAGTCCATTGGGCACAGGATCCCTGGTCACTGGATCACTAATGCCTAATGCCTGTCTAATTATAGACATGTCTCATTCCTGGCTATTTAATGGCTTCACCACAGGGAGTGACTCCACATCCTGACTGGAAGCCTACCTTCATTAGCTTAAACTGTCTAACATAACCTTCTTGTTTACAATAACCCAAGGGGCCTCCTTCCCAGAACTGTAGCAATGTGATAATCTTAGTATGTGCACATGGAAACAGATAAGAATTTATGACTTTCAATTTTAAAGTGAAAAGATAAAACCCTCTACAATAGTGTTTTTAAAGAGGCTTTTTATGCCAGTATTGGAAATGATGTAGGGATTTTTGTTCTATCCCATTTCTTTCTTAAAGGCCTATAGTAATGCTGTTGAACTTGAGTAAGAAGGGAGACTGAAAAACAAACCTTAGGGAAAATTACTGATTCAAGATTTAATATATCCAGAAGTGAAAAGATATCACTTAAATAAGAATTTTGATATAGAATTTGCACTTATCAATACTAACAGTAATCACATTTGCTAACTTTTATGGAAAACCTTTCATAAGCTGAGCACTTAATGAATCACTTTAGGTGATTGTTATCTGCCCAAATATTCCTCTAAACATTTCAAGGTAGGTTGTCTCCATTTACATAGGAAGAAAAGCGAGGCTCAGAAATGTTTAGTTAGTTATCAAGTAAAGAGTCTATAGCAAAACTGAACTTTGAATTCTTTGCTTTTGCTTCTAAACCCTATATTCTTTCACCCCTTTCACTGTCTCCTTTACGCTTTGCTGCCCCACAATCACATAATGTCTAGACATTTATAAAGCCAGCAGTGTTCCTGTCTGTGATTTCAAGGACATTTGTTCTTAAACTTCTATCACATTAATAATATAATGTTCATAACAATAGTAGTAAGTGATATTTATTGAGCATTTATTATGAGTCATGTATGTATTACTCTCATTTAATCTTTAAAGTAATCCCAACATCTTCATCTTCAGGAGATCTTGAGGTTTAGAGAGGTTACAAAATGGTACACTGTGACTCCTCTGTGATGAAGTTTGTTCTTATGATACTGCCTTGTAAAATAATGCTTAATTGTGTCTATAATGTGCAAATGCGTTTTAAATTGTTTTGATTGCATGGTGAGATTCTTATAAGCAGGGACCATAGACTAATTTTCCTAATCATTAGAATTGTGCTGGTACAAAGTAGAATTCAATAGCTATTTGTTGAGTGATGATCAGTTTTAGTTACATTTGAGTCAGTCATCAGCTTGTGCAATTGAATAGATCTTGCATGATGGAGAATGCCATGAGAATGTCGACAAACTGTCACACAGGAAATGAATGCATGATTAAGTCATATATTTCAGATTGATTGCTTCATACATTTTTGAACTTACAGTAAATCCTTATTTTTAGCAGCTAATTCTTTCAGTTCTATTTGATATTGACCAGAACATTTTGTTAAATGTTTAATTGTAATGGAGGAAACAAAACAGAAAAGATGATGATTTTTGGACAGACCAAAAAGATAAAAAACAAAAACAAAAGAGATGAAAGGTCACTCTCTTTAAAACAGGACAACGTGGGACTGGGATTGTGGGTCAGTGGTAGAGTGCTTCCCTAGCATGCATGAGGCACTGGGTTCGATTCTCAGCATCACATATAAATAAATGAATAAAATAAAGGTCTGTCAACATCTAAAAACATTAAAAAAAAAAGGACAACCTTAAAGTCTAAGTGTCCAAGGTAAAGAAGGCAAACATTTTGTATATATTTTCCTTACTTCACTTTCAAATGATAAATTCATTGTTGTCTGCCATCTTAAAGGAAAAAATGAAGAAGTGAAAAGTTAGAGTTGCCTATCTAATTTGACGAAAGGTAATTTTGGCTCACTAAGAATAATCACCTGTTTTGTAACGTCTAAAAACTTAAAGTGAATTTAGACACCCTCTAGAGAAAAGCCCTCATTCAGCTGATTCTGTAAATAAAATTTAGAATTCAAGTTTGCACAGATAATTAGAGCTAAAAATTAGAAGTCCACATGGAGCTCCACTGCTAGGCGTCTTGTTCAGAGCAAAATAAGACTACTGATTTTTTTTCATAGAATTCATAATTTCATTACATTTGCACAGGTATTTTAGTTTTCCGTTCTTTCCTGTTTCCCCTCATTTGTGTTTCAAATACCAAGTAGTGCCTGATGGTACTACTTGTAGATAACAAATGATTCTGATAAAATCCTGAAGCACATATTTTAAGTGGTCATTATACAAAGTAATTTACTAATTAATGTGATAGTATTAACAAATAATTTATGACATTAGAATAAATGACTTATTTTTAAAAAGTTAAGTGTATTTCTACTTGTAGACAATATAGTTAGTTGGGTCATGGTTTTTACTCCTCTGTGCCATCTCCATCTTTTAACTGTGGCTTTAGACCACTTACACTTGATGTAAGAATTGACATTTTACATAACTTTCCATGATAAATCTGCCATTTTTGTTTTCTGTCAATTCAATTTTTCATTTCTCCATTTTTATAGAACTTCCTGTAGACATTCTTCTAGGGTAAGTCTGCTAGTGGTATAGTCTTATGAAAATGTCTTGATTTCCTCTTCATTATTAATGGAATATTCTCACTGGATACAGATTTCAGGCTATATTTTCAAGCTTTTCAGCACTTGAAAAATGCCACTTGTCTCTTTTGTCTTCCATAATTTTGATGAGAAATCTATTGTCATTCCAATTATTTTTCTCCTATAGATTATCACTTCTCACTCTAATTTCAAAATATTTACCTTGTCTTTAGTGTTCTGAAGTCTGACTATGATGGTTTTGGTGTGGATTTCTTTGAGTTTATTCTGTTTGTGTTTCACTCAGCTTCTTGAATATGTAGGTATATGTCTTTTGCTAAATTTGAAAACCTGTTAGCTATTATATCTCTTTTTTTCGCTAGTATTTCTTTGAATTCCTCTCAGCTCATTTCTTTCTTCTCCTCTCTGGACTCTGATGACAGCAGTGTTAGATCTTTCATTATCCTCCACAAATCCCTAAAGCCCTGTTCATTTTGTTATGGTGGTGGTTCTGTTTCATCCACGGAATTCAGGTTAGGAAAACTTTATTTCTTTAAGCTCTTATTTCTTCCCTCTGTCCTTTGTCTGTCCTTTGCATTTTGCTGTTGAGGACACCAACTTGTTTTATAGTTATAATTATTATTACTATTGTGATTATTGTGTTTTTTTCATTTTATTTCATTTTCTTGTATATCTTATCTTTTTTTTAAGCTGGGACTTTAGTTTCTTTACCAATATTTCCTCTTTTTAAAGATTGCTTGAAGCATTGAAGCTTGTTTGTATTGGTGATGAAATATTTTTATTATGGCAACTTTAGTAATATGCATAACACACTAATGTTGAATCTATTGATTTTCTTTTCTCATTCATATTTCACATCATGAAACTTTTTCCTGTTTCATGATGTGAAGAATGATTTTTTTAAAATAAAAAAACATTTGATATGTTTTAAGATTCTAGGTCTAATTTCAGAGATGTGTTTTAGCAGGCCTCATCTGACACTTTGCTGGTAAAGGAAGGGTATATACTGCCTCTTGGTGCCTTTGGGGTGGAAGTACAAATTACCAATCAGCCTTCATTTGTACCTGCAGGAGGGTCTCAATGTTACTCTGAACAATGGATGTGGAACTTTGGGCTTCCCAGTAAGCTTTTGTCCTTGCTATCAAGATCAGGGGATGCCTCACTGCCGTTTCCCAGAGATCTCCAATTGACACCATGTGGGCCATGTGTGGACTTATCATTGCTGGGTGATGGTGAAAGTTCCAACTTTTCACTAGACCTCTTGTAACATATCCCAGTGTAGCACTTTGTTAATCCAAGATGGAAATGGAAGTCCAGATCCCCATTTGGTTTTCTTGGGTATGAGGACTTGTTATAGCCTTGTGGTGATGGAAGTTCTTGATCTTTAAAATGTCTTCTCTGAGAACCAGCCTGGCAGGAAGTTTGGAGCATCTCATTATAGGCTTAGGGTGAAATCTAGACTTCTACTAAGGCTTGACTATTTGAAATTTGGGGTGGAGCCCCTGTTTTCCTGTATGGATGAAGCAAATAGTTATTGCCTAAAAGTTTTCATTCTTGCTAGATTGCCCTTCTCCTAGAAGTTTGGCTTAGGATACCCAGCCACTCTTAGGGTATTTATTTCTTTTTACTTATTTCTGTATCCAGTTACATTTCTAGGCTAGCATCTTCAGCAGAACCCGGTCTGGAATATATCAGACAAAAGGAAAACCCAAGGAATTCACTTCTGTATTGTTCCTAAGGCTCAAAGACTCTCCCTAGATCAATTTTTTTCTCTCCCCTTTTCAGAGCCCTTGTGTTTATAATGTCTAGGACTTTTAGTTGTATTCACCAGAAGGAATAAAGAGAAATCCTTTCACTTTATCTTTCATGATGCAAAAGTTTTTAAAAATCACATTTAATTGTTTCACACTTGATTTTTCTAGAGATGCCATGACTTTCATCTGTCAGTGATTACAAAGGGATGTAATGTTTATAAAAACATTACAAAGTTAGAAAGTTCTAACAGGGGCTCCACCTCAAACTTCAGACAGCCAAACCTTACTATAACTCTACCCTTCACCCTCTCGCTGCAAGGAGATGCTCCAACCTCCCTGCCAGGCTGCTTGTCAGAGAACATCCAGTAGAGATCAAAAACTTCCGTCCCCACAGGGCACCAATAAGCCCCTATCCACAAGAAAACCAAATGAGGACCTGGACTTTCATTTCCATCTTAGATTAGCAAAGTGCCTCCACCACACTAGGGTGATGTCATAAGAGGTTTAATGGAGAGTTAGACTTTAACCTCACATACCATAATAGCAATATCTTTTTAAAGAGCCATGAAATAATTGGAGAAGAAATTACTACTAATTTTTGGTTTTAGATATTACAAGATCTTTAAAGGATATATTTGTATATCATAGGAAACATTAAATGATTTAGTTCTCTGAGAGACAAGAAAATCTCATAAAAAGATTACTTAAGTAATAAATGAAGGGTATCTTGAACACTTTTTATTGATGAAAGTCCCTAACGATGACATTAAAAAAAAATAACAATGTTTCTTTAGATTGATTATTTTTATAGTACGCTGAATTAAAGAGAGATAAGACACATGTAAACAATTAATTCAAAAGCATTTAAAATTATATATTATGTTGCTATAATAGTGGAGGTTTATATTTTGAGGGTGTTATCAATTTTACTCTAACAATGAAGGTCCTTGAATAGTCTGTACTGCTAGGAGTAGCTCAGCAGAAAAATGTTGCTGATTTCATTGCTTTTTAAAAAGTCACTGCTACAAATCCTTTATTTTCGTATTTTTTAAAGTTCATTTGGTAACCTGAGATTGCTTTCACAAGAATGTTGATTAGGGCAAATGACATTGGGGGTACAGTACAGACAAGTACTGATTTTTATTTTCCATTCCAAATATTGGATTTTGCTGGGCACAGTGACACATGCATATAATCCCAGCAACACAGGAGGAGGAAGTTAGAGGATTACAAGTTTGAGACCAACCTCAGCAACTTAGAGAGGCCCTAAGGACCTAGTGACACCCTGTCTCAAATTAAAAGATTAAAAAAAAAAAAAATGGGATGGGGATGTGGCTCAGTGGTTGTGATCCTGGGTTCATTTTTTTTTTAATGTTGAAATTTCAACACAATTTTTTTTACATATTTTTAAATGATGAAAATTATCTAAGACTTAGAAGATAGACTATCAATTGTGCCAATTTTCATTTAATATATCAACAATAAAGGCCAAACTTCAAATTAGTGCATTTATGTTGGCATTAATTATTTAAATATTGGCACATTAGGTGATAATTGAGGAGACAAACTCAGTGTTCAGGAAAATATTTCTGAGTTGAATTTCTGGCACCAGAATGACATAAGTCCAATTCTGGCTCTGTTACTCACTAGTTGTGTGACCTTGGGAAGTCACTGAAATGAATTCTTAGTTTCCTCATTGTAATAATAATATATAATTGATAAAGCTGGAAATCACTATCTCCAGATATCTCCAGACAGAAAAATGGAAAATGATTCTGGAGCATCAAAGTGCCAGGGGGCAGGTTGGTCCTGGGATTCAGATGCTTCACATTCTCCGGGGTGCTTGGTGGTACAATCTTTCTGTAGACCTCATAGGCATCTTAGTTTGTCCTTCCTGCTTCAGCAAGTTGTGTAATTGTTTTTAGTGATATAAAACATTTAGTCTGATTTATATTGATCAATTATATTACTGAAAATATTCTTCCAATCAACCATTTTAAAACCGAGATTTGAAATTTAGCCTATTTTTGTGGATGGGGGAAGTAAACAAACATCTGGGAAAAGTGAGGTAAACAAGCCATGTTTTCTTGGAAAAGGTAAGCTCCAAAAACACTATAAATAGCAGAAAAATAAGGCAATTTGACATGCATTTTTAAAGAATAGTTTATTGAATATTAATCAGTTGTGTGTGAGACAGAGAGGTACATAGACCTGATCCTACCAGAAAGCTGATTTCATAGGTTATTCCGTTTTCTCCACCCTTCAGTTTTTATCTTTCCCCCTGCTCTGTGTTTCTCCATTTTATATTGGAAATTATTTCTTGATATTCTAAGCTCTAGCTTTAGGACTGTCCCTTGGATTGGAAAGTACTTTTCTTTATATTGGGAAATTCATAGGATTTCTTTGTAATTATTGGAGTTTGAAAACATTTAAGAAATTCCCTCAAGAACCTCTGATTGCTTGACTTTCCAAAATACATTTTTATCAAAAGAAGTTCTGTGCTTCCTTTCCTGCAGTCTTATGAACCTCAGGAAGTTTGCTTTTGCAAACTTGCCCTTTCTTTGTAGTACGATCTGAATACCAACTTGTTCCAAATGACCTCTTCCATTGAGTGTGCCATTTTTATAACTTTATCTCCTGAAGATCTCCTAACAAAAACTTTATTTTAAAATAAAACAGGCATAAATCACTTTATTGCTATGATAAAGTTTGAAAATTGCACATGCTCAAGAATGAAAGATGATGGCAATATTTCTTAATAAATTACTACATAGAATTTTTAAAAAGGAAAGAAGAAAACATATAAGAAATATGTGTTAGGAAGCTGAAGGTAAAACACAAGACGTTAAATCTATGATGACTGGCACCGATTTTGAGGATATCAAGTGTTATGTGTGGCCCCAAATCATTTAGAACAGTTTACTTAGACGAGCTGGCTCATATTTACATAGAAGATGTCTTCATTCGATTAGAGCCTACTTCAGTACTTGTCAAAGAATTTGCTGGATACCAGTGCATTGGAACTCACAATGTTGGATTTTAAACAAGCATACAGGTGATTGTTTCACACAGTGACATTTCAGAATAACATTCCTATTTGCCTGAACATGACCCAGGGTCATTATTACATTGTTTGACTCCATACTGTAGATGTCTCTAATCTAGAACTTTTAAAATTCAGCCCTCTCAAATTTGTTTCCTATTTTAAGATTTATAGCAGTTGTTCTTGGAACCAGGTTGAAAAGAAATAATGATTGGGAGGGAATTAGGGTGTTATATGTCTTAAATTATTGTCCATTCTCATCTATAGACAATTTTATTTGATATCTTATTTCTTATCATGTATATTCAGGATTAAAAGATAAAAGAAAGATGATCTCTCCATTTCTTAAGCAAAATTTCATGAATGTATCCTCCTAGTTCACTCTAATTTTAATTATCATCAAAAATTAAAAGACAAGGGTGGGGTTGTGGCTCAGCGGTAGAACATTTGCCTAACACACGTGAGGCACTGGGTTCGATCCCCAGCACCACATTAAAACAAACAAACAAACAAAAACCCAACTAAATAAGCAAAATTAAAGGTATTATGTCCATCTACAAAAAAAAATTTAAAAATTAAAAGACAGAAAAACTAATAACCTCAATGTCCATCTACAGGAGAGTGTTTAAATATGATAAAGACATAGTGATGGGAAAATATTCAATATAAGTCATATTTCAAAGGCACATTTAAAGATCTGAAAATGGTCATGTCACACTGGCAAGCTAAAAACAAAATAAATTTGGTTAGCCTAAAATTTTCTCTTATGTCATAGTACAGGCAGAGATGAAATGATCTTTGATGGAACCAATTCAGATTCATCTATTTCCCCCCCCAAATACTATCTACTTATCTTGTTTCTGGAGTTTGTGAAACTATAATACCTGTACTCTTGAACTTGTCTTAAAGAGGATTCGGTTCTGCCCCTTAAGATGGAGATGTTAGAGAAAACTATGAATGGATGAAATGCTTTGAAAATTATGAAAATTCTTCCCATTCAATTCTGTACATGCTGTTCTTGGTTAAAGTCAAATCTACCAAAGCATATGAATATTGGGCCATAGTTTTCTTTTATCAAGTTTTATTTTTTTACTTTGGTGGTGTTTTACTAAATACAACTGTAAAAAATATTCATATAAGTTTTATTTTTGAACTATATATTAAAATACCCTTGATGAGAAGTTCTCCCCAAATATCCTGTATATAATCTTGTCTTCATATTTTCCTTCAGGGTGTTTTCATATCCTTGAAGACCTAACTTAAAAACCTTCTGTGCTATTCCCCACAGTAAAATTAATCTCATTTTCTTCTGTTTATTTTGATTACTAGTTCTGATAGCAATTATCATACACTATTTTGGTTGTCTACTCTGTGGTTGACTGAGATTAGATAGACAGTTCTTCTTTGGGTTGTCTCCTGTGATTGTAGTAAGAAGGAAACTGGGCCTAGAGTCGCCTGAGAGATTAGCTGAGTTTGACAGATAAGAAATCTCACTTATATGGTGCTTTAGCTGAGATGATAGGAATAGGTAAAGGCTAAGTGAACTTTAGTTTTTCTATGCATCTTGCTCGGCTTTCCTTGGGATAACTGAACTTCTTATATGGATAATGGCTTCCTTTAAAGGTAGCATTTTAAGAAACAGCTAAAGCTGCAAGGTTTCTGATTACTTAGACTTGGGAATCCCAGAAATTGCATCTTCCAAATTCTATTCACCAAATGAGTCACTAAAGTCAGCTCAGATTCAAGGAAAGGGGCATCAGGATTCATTTCAGTGTAAGGAGCAATATGCATGTTTGTACAGGAAGAGAAGAATTGATGGTGGATATCTTTTGAAATCATCTGTTACATGAGTAATAGAAGAGAATTTCAATTCTGAAAACAATTTGAAAGATCATTTTATTCAATTTTCTCATTTTAATGAAGAGAATAATGACAACTGTATGACTGCTCACTGATCTATTATGTAATATTGTGCCACTAGTTAAGGATATTGTATTGGTCACTAAAAATTATTAAGTGGGCAGATCTCACACTAAGTGTTCTTACTACCAAATAAAGATAAAAATAAAAAAAATAAGATACATTATTCCTACATATAGCACACAACAGGAAAAATAAGAGCAGTAACTTAAAGCCTTAAAATATTAAAACAAAATAAAATAATTGAAATAAAAATTTATTCAAGCATTAAAAAGAGAAAGATGAAATTATTTGTGCCAACATCTGCTTCTCTTCCCTACATGAATTTACCCCCTGACTGTGTGGTAGTATTGCACACAGTAAGTGTCATAGTTTGTTCACGACCTAGTAAAGGATGATGCATAAATCATGCAAGTACTTCCTAAAATCAGTAAAGCATGTTAAAGAGAGTCAATTTAGCAATGGTGCATCTCATTTTAGGGGAGCTGTAAAAAAATTCCAGGTTTTCTATTTTGCCTTTATTTTGTCCTGTGACATGCCCACTTCTGATCTGATTTAGCTGTTGCTCTATGTTGTGAAATTAACCCAGGCATCATGTAAAAAAATAGGGTCCCCACAACTGCACTTCTCAGAATGTATCTTGTTTTTTAGATGTGGCTTTGGAACAATTAAAGAGTTAAACATAATTATGAGAAGTAAATCAAAATGAAAGAATGCATTCATAATTATTAAAAAAGTAATGTTCAAATGTTAACATGCTAGGTATTTATTAACTTTTAATTTCTTAATGAATTTTAACTTGAATGCAATAAAATAGTCGATGAGGAAAATTTTGCTCTATAAAATTATCTCAGTTAATGAAACAAGAAATGATAGAATTAACATCATTATTTTGCAAACCTTTAAATAAATTAGTAAATAAAAGCAATACTTATCAATGGCTGATTGTTATTAATGGCTGATAATATCATAGAAAGAGAAGAACTAAAACTAGATGTGCCCCTCCTAGAAAAAGCAGAGAAAGCACCGAGGAAGCAGTCCTGGCAGGAAATTAAACTTGAATTATATCAATCCTCTAGATTCTGATTTCATGGTGTGAAATGGGACTTGAAATTGTTTCTAATAAGAGCTTGAGTGGCAAGGTACAACAAAGTAAATGCAATTCTTAAAAACGGAAGGAAAAAAGAAGTGTTCTGTATAATCACATGAAATGCATACACCTTTTCTAGATATTCAACTAAAGATGTGAACATTTATGAGAAGGTAATAACTTTGCATTTGAAAAGTTAGCAGTTCTTGTTAATTTTTAAAGGTATAATAATAGTACAGTTTGCTATGTTTAAGAAAAAGTCCTTATTTTCCAATACACACATAACACAAGGTAGGGTTGATTTGATGTTATGAGATTAACAGGCTTTATGATAATTTAGTTTATGTTAGGGCAGAGGGGAGAGAGTAACAGAGAAAGATAGAGGTTATAGAGCTCATTGTGTTATTTCTTTTCTATGTTCAAATTTTCCATAAGAAAAAATGTTTTTAACTGCCTCTGAAAAACAATTGAGCATATTTGGGGAAGAGTCAAAATTTTTATTGGTGTTTCCCTAAGTTCCTCACCAATTTTTCTGTGTGTGTGTGTGTAGATTTTTACCTTTTTCTTTTTTTGGAAGGCCAAAAGAGCTTTCATAATGTTTTCAAAGATGAGTGATCAAACAGGAATATTAATAATGTTACTTAAATTCCAGACATGTCCTCCCTGGAAAACCAATAATTTGAAGTAAACCATCAAAATCATAATTTTATTAAGATATTTCTTACTACGCAGTATAAACATCTTAAAACACAATTCCTAGTGGCTAGTGTGATTTCTCAATGGAAGAGCACCCTCTGCTGTCTTAACCAAAAAATGTCACCACATACGGGGGACTGCCTCATTGATTTTTCTGTTACCATTCATGGCAAAAAATAATAAAATGAAATCAAGGTATGACAGTATAGTCAACCAATATTATGGGAATTTAAAAGAACGTCTCTTTTGTGCTTACGTTTGATTTTTCTTGCTCCTGACGTTTTTATGTAGGACCTACTATAGTTCATGCAATTATTTATTCTAATTAAAACTACTCCAAGATTCACAAAAGTAATTACCATTTCGCACTTGAAAAAACACGTTGGTAAATATTGTTTAAATTTTTTGTGACAAAACACTTGAATTGTAGTTCCGATATCTTTGCTAATTTACCACCTATGATCCTAGGCAACATATCAAAACATATTTATTAATGTCTGTTAGGGTCTTTCCAAACAGCAAAATTTAGCAACATCAGTGAGAAAAAGACCTATCACTCCTATTCCTAATAGATATAAAAAGTATGATAAAGGATACCTATAAACTTTATGTCAATAAATATACCTAACTTGGCAAGATCAAGTGGAGAATTCTGATTGCCCCTAATCTACCAACGAAAGTGAATTTCTTATCAAACTTTGCCCACAAAGGAAACTCCTGACTCAGATGGTTTTACTGGTGGATTCTTTTAAACATTAAAGAAGAAATGCAATGAATCTTTCACAAATTCTTGAAGAAGAGTGAAATAAGGATCACTCCCTACTTTTTTGATGAGTCTAACATTATCCTGATGTCAAAATCCAGAAAATACATTAAAAAAATATTGCTTATGGATTCCCTTGAAAGATAAAAATTTTAATAGACAAAATCTGGACCACTTAGGACTCCTGTCGGTGCATAGAGAGGAAAGGTCACTATGCACATCACAACTGTGGCCAGCATGCCTCTGTCATGGCTAGCAGGAGTAACTCCTGCTTCTGTATCAATTAGGGTGCTGGCCCCTCTTGGTTATTCTTTAGTTCTGGAAGAAAAACAAGACATCGTGCTTCTTGACAGCATGCAGTCCAGACCAGTCTCTCACTTCCTTGAGTTCTTTTCAAAATCGCAAAGCATAAACCCAAATTCCTGACAAACCATCTCTTAAACTGCTACTGAAAAGTTCCATGGTTCCCCATGATGTAGTAGGTAGGACTCTCTTAATGTAACAAGTGCCCTGTTTAAAAAAAAAAAATCTCTTCTGTGCAAGCCTCAGTACAAGCATGTGACAGCTGGCTTTTCACTACAGGTGTTCTTCTGACATTCTCATTTTCACTCTTTATCCTCCTCATAACACCCCTGGAGAAATAACATGGGGTTAAAAATCTTCTTTTGTGCCAGAATAAGTAGTTTGTCCTAAAGCACACACAGATCAGAAAGCCTTAGTCATGAGTCAAAATCTCTTAAGTCACCAGCTCTTTCGACGGGCCAGTCAATGGAGACCACATCTCAAAGGAAGGAGCAAAGATGAGTGCAACTCAGGACAGTTAAGGAAATTTAATAGGCCAGAGAGACCAACTGAGTCTGCAGCTAGTGGGTGGAAGTGGATGTCTGGTAGGTATGACATGGAGGAGACAGCACTGGGCAAGGCTGAAGGTCCTGGAAAGTCTGATGGTGGCTACATAGGTGGTGTGAGCATGCTCAGAGCTGGCCAAGGATAATCATTTAGCACAGCTTGTTTGTGGTATCTCTTAAGAGCATAGTTCTGTGACTATAAGTGTTTACCTGACCATAGTTCAGCATTTTATATAATTTCAGCATCAAAAGTTAGCATTTTCTGGAAAGTAATTGGTACTTGCCTCTTGAATGTCAATTTCACATTTGCCCAATGGAGATGCTAACAAGATGAAGAGCTCTGTGCTTCCAGGCCTGTGGTGGGGAGTTGGTCTGCCCTGGACTGAGGATAGCAGGTCAGTTATGGCCAGGTCAGTATGTGCTAAATGGGTCAAGGTGTAGGGAAATATACCTGGGAAGGCCCATTTCTATTCTTCACCACCACAGAGTAGGGCTCCACTTCTTGGCCCTGGTTGGGGATGGGAGTAGCACTTCCTCTAGGATGTTTTTGGAAGTCCCACAGGATGGTCCTGGTCTTGAGAGGCTGGCAGGAGCCTGCTTCCTCAAAATAGAGTTGCTAGGACAAGCTAGTCATGCTTGTCAATTAAACAGGAATTCCTTGCATGTGTATGCTTGTCAGATCCTCATGTTACTGATAAGAAAACTGAAGCTCAGATAAGTGAGGTCATTTCTGAAGACCAATCACTTAGTAAAGAGCAGTCTCTTTTAGGAAGGCAAGTTCTCTTCTAAAAGTCATCCAGTTCAGCAGGGAGAAGACCCTGACCTTGTCCCCGAGTCTAACAAGCAGATACTGATGTAGTGGTTCCTATCATCTCCCTGGTTTAGAGTCCTGAATCATCATGTTCATCTTATACTTAGTCTCCCTACCTCTCACCTCTTGCCAGGATCCCCAACCTTAGGCAGAACTTTGAGTCCTGGGTACAGCACTGAACCCCAAAGGCCAGATAAGAGGACTCATGTCCTGAACTTAGAGCCTGGGGCTTAAGATACTCCTTAGCCCAGAGGATAAAGATGGAATCCAGTCTTTTCACCAGTGACCTGCAAAAGATCCAAGGATTTAACTACATAGGGACAGGACCTGGAACCTAGAGCTCCAACTTGGGTGCCCAAAACAAGGAACCTGAATAAGAAAACTGTTAGCAAGAGAAAAAATTGAAGGGGTTCATTAAACTTGTAGCATTCTGGCCCTGTACATCACTGAAGGAAAAGCTCAGAAAAATGAGCCAATCTCCTGGAACCCAGGGACCAAGTGCCAATACAGGCCCCGAGCCAGTGACCCTTAATTTAAGATCCAATTCACAGAGCATAAAGGTGTATCTTCTTTAGCAAACCAAGGTCACTGCCCAGGATCAGTTCCAGCAGCTGGAACCAAGACCAGGACTACAGAGTCTAGGCATGCAAACTCAGGAGACCAGAACAGAGGTAGCTGGTTCATAGTTCCAATCCTCCTTCCAGATTCAAGATACCAAAGCTCTGAGGGTGTGATTTCAGCTTCATTTGAGAGTCCAGGAATTTGAGATTCAGAGACCAGAGCCCCACACCTGGGAGGAGAGTGGCCTGGAGAAGGCCATTAGAAGCTAACCTGCCAGCTACATGATTCTCAATGCCTAAAAAGCTCCAAGTCTGCAAGACTGCACACTGATTATCACTGAAGGTCAGGATCACTTGCCTAAGCTATCTCCTTTGCCTGAATTTCCCTTCTCCCTCCATGTCCCTCAGGTCTCTGGCTGAACATCATATCTATTTCTCAAAGACCATCCTTTAGACTGCCTATTCCCTTGGTCTCTTGTAGTTCAAAACATAGCCAGCAGAGTGCAGGGCTGTCCCATGCTTTTCCTGCTAGATGGTGACGGTAGGGCCCAGGGACTTAAGTTTGTCCTTTAGGATCTCTCAAGGTTTAAAGCCTGCATTCCTCACATTGGCTCCAAAAGTTCATCCAGAGAAGCTTTGATCTTCATTCCATAGCTTTGTGAAATAAAAAATGATCACAAGACTTTTGTTTTTTTCCCCAAAGAAATGAATTCCCATTTCTTTCAAGGAAACAGAGTCAAGAGTAGGGTGGAGAGTGTACGAGTTCTCTATTGCTTTGAGTCTGCCCACCCGACCCTCAGTAGGTATGCTACCCTGGGTGCTTGGTGCAGGTTTGGTTCTGGGTAAAACTCAGAATAATCATGTCCATAGTGAGGTGTGTTGTGAGTAACCACAGTGTCTCTGGGCACCTCTGTATAAGAGTAAGCTACTAGGAAGAAATCTCATCCTGCTGAGGGAAGGCATTTTTATCAAACCCAAGAAACACTAGAGGGTATTTCATGGCAGAAGCCCCTGATGATGTGAAACTGAGTCTCACTGTCTCTGGATGTCAGTGGGAGATAATGGAATGTGTTGAGCTAGTTAAGTACTCATAGTTCTCTTGCTTTCAGCCAAAATTGTTCAAACATTCAGAGAAAGACTTTCTCTACAGGGAGACAGGAACCTTCCAGTAGAAGTTCAGCAGTTGCTTTAATAAAATGTAATTCTCTTGATCAGTTTCATCCTAGTTTGGAAGATGATGAAAACTCAGAAGAGGTCAATGACTCAGATTTGCTCAGGCCTGTGAAGAGGAGCATTATCTGTGTTGTGGTAAGACATGGGAGAAAAAAAATCGATGTTCAGAACAAGAAGAGAGCATGTCTTTGACTGCAGGAAGGATCCTGACTCTGGACCAAGAAAGCACAGCTATTAAAACACATGAACATGAAACGAAATCATGGCAAAAAAAAAAAAAAAGAAAAAGAAAAAAAAAACTGAGAAAAACTCAGACCGACCATAGTGATCTTTATGTCCTGTCTGAAGAGTCAGGCCACGTATCTACAGAAGGAGTGGCTCAAGACCTCAGAAGTTAAAGTTCTCCTGAGAAGAAAGGATGTGGGTGAGAACATGGAATCAGGAGAACCTGAGAATGAAGATCATGCTGCTAACAGGGTCAAAGTATCTGGGAAGAAACTGGAAGTTGTTGCAAAATAAAGTACATATTTAAATATGCATGACAGAGGAAAAGATTTATTCTATAATAGCATTGTCAAAGAAATGAAGAAATCTTGCCTGAGAGGATGTAACAAAGGTGCCCAGGTCAAAGAACTTTGCGGGGGAACAGGGAGCAGGTGGATAGCTTGAAGAAGGAGAAAATGAAATGATTGAACAGCATCACCAAAAATAAAAGGAATATTTGGGTTTATTACCTGTCAAGATAGACCTTGATTTACAGCAAGGGTGGAAAATTCTAAAGCCAATTATCTGATGAGCTATGAAAATAGTCAGAGATATACTAAAAGTGATTCTAAGATCTCAAAGTACAACTGAAAAAGAATCGTTCTGTCCTTGGAAAGTAAAGCCCTTGATGACTGTCTGAGACCTCAGGCGACTGAATAAAATCTCATTATTGCTAGACAGGAAGTTTCAGATGTGAGACAAAGAAAAAAGGAAAAAGAAATTCAACTTCAGTTTCTGGAAACAAATCCTTCCTATGAATTTGATAATCAAAATTTCAGTAGAGAATTTGTTCCCTGACTTCTATTCATGAGGCGGTGCTTCCTCTGAGATAGGAGGGTCCCCAAACCATCCATTCATACCCTCCCAGTGAGTCCCCTCTCCTTGCTCCTATTCCTGCTCTAGTACCTTCATCTCTTGGTTCGTTTTCTCCTCTTCTCCCCAATAAAATGCTTACTGTAAACCCCAGTAGGAGTTCCCAGCAAGAAATTGTAATCTTCTTCAACTCTTTCTAAAGAAGACTTGGTGCACATGCCAACCATCTTCTTTCTCAAAACTTGGTTATCCTTTTTTTTCATCTCCCATGCCCTGGGGTTTTTGTTTGTTTGTTCTGTTGTTGTTATTTTTTGTTTGCTTTTGGTTTGTTTTTGTTTTTTTGCTGGACACCCTCATACAAAAACATGGATGTGTGTTGCTTCTTGATTTCATTCAACCTCCATGTGATATTAGTAGTCAAAATCCTGAAACACCACAATAATTTTCAGTCACTAAATTTGTACTAAAAAATCTTGCAGTGGTGTGTGTGTATGTGTGTGTGTGTGTGTGTGTGTATCACAATTTCTTAATCCATTAATCTACTGATGGACTCCTGAGTTGCTTCCATAATTTAGCTATTTTGAATTGTACTGCTATAAATATCAATGTGGCATATTTTAGTGTGCCCATTTTAGTTCTTTGGGGAAAGTACCCAGGCGTAGGATAGCTGGGTCATGTGGAGATTCCATCCCTCAATTTTTTGAGGACTCAACAAACTGTTCCCCAAAGTGGCTGCATCAATTTGCAGTTCTACCAGCAATGTATCCCCCACCACCTCACCGTCATTTATTGTTGTTCCGATTCTTGATCATTGCCATTCTGACTGGATTGAGATGAAGTATTAGTGTAGTGTTGTTTTGCATTTCCCTGATTGCTAGAGATATGAAACATTTTTTTTCATATAGCTATTGTCCTTTTGCATTTCTTCTACTGAGAAGTTTCTGTTCAGTTCCTTTGCCCATTTATTGATTTTTTTTTGTTTTGGTTTTAAGTTTTTTGAGTTCTTTGTATATTCTGGATATTAATTCCCTATTAGAGGAGTAGCTGGCCAAGATTTTCTCCCATTCTGTAGGCTCTCTCTCTCTTCATGCTTTCAGTCATTTTCTTTGCTGTGTAGAAACTTTTTAGTTTAATGGTATCCAACTTATTGATTGTTGTTTCTTTCTTGTGCTTTTGGGATCTTGTTAAGGAAGTCAGCATCTATTTGAAGGAGTGTTGATCTTATGCTTTCTTCCAGCAGTTGTAAGATTTCTGGACTAATTCCTAAGTCTTTGATCCATTTTGATTTGAATTTTGTGCAGGGTTAAATATAGGATTGGTTCTAATTTCATTTTTCTACATTTAGCTATCCAGTTTTTCTAGCACCACTTGTTTAAAAGACTGTCTTTTCCTCAAGATACATTTTTGGTGCCTTTGTCAAATATCAATATGCTGCAGGTTTGTGGGTTTGCCTCTATCTTGTCTATTCTACTCTACTCTACTCTACTCTATTCTATTGGCCTTCATATCTATTTTCAGCCTACTGTTCTCTAACCAATACAACATTATCTGTGAGCAACTTAGTTTACAGAGGCATTTGAAATAGAAAAAATCCCATTAATGTTTCTATCTGTTAAAACAGAAAGGCAAAGTTTACCTAGTGGTTTCAATAAATTATTACTTAAATTAAGTCTTGGCTAATATTTGGATTAAGGAAGGAGAGTAGCTTGTGGATTGGATTGTTCTGCCGGACTGGACCCATCTGTATCCAGTTTTTCCTAACTGTGCAGGTCTCTGGAAGGGACTGGACAAATGGCAGACATAGGAAAAAAGAAATGAGTCAGTCTATAATCCCTCACCTTTATCCCATACCATCTGGACCACTGTGAACTTCAAGCTGTTCATCTAGAGCTTCAGTCCCATCCCAGTGCTTCTGCCTCTTCAGGCTTCCATGCTGTTGTCCTGGGTGGCACCTAGTACCAAGTTGTTGCCTATCATCTAACCAGCAACTGTTTTGACAGAAGGTCAATGATATCCCCAGATTTGGCAGTGGAGAATTTCAGTGCAGGGTGAAAGAGTGAAGCCTTGGGTATTTTGGCAAAGAGTCTTTTGTCTGAGGACAAGCACATCCCTCCCACCATACTGCATATGATACAATTTTCTCACCTGAATCTTGGTCAATATTATTCTAAGCAAAGCATCTGCCAGAGTCTTCAGAGGAGCCTAGATTCTTTGTGTCAAGGGAATCAAGGTATATAATTGTAGTCTAGATCCCGCAAGAAGTCTGATCACCCACTACCCATGGTAGCTGCAGAGGACCCTATATCAGATTGGACAAGTAAGGAGGAACCTCATCTTGCCTGGGATCTGTACTGTTTGGAAATGCAGATGTTGAAGCATCCCATGGCAAAAGTACCTGATGATGTGAGGCCAAGTCTTGCTAACCCTGGGCATCAGTGGGAGATGGTAGAGATTGACGCTGATAGTTCCGTCATTCAAAGTTTCCTTGGTTTCATGTGGAATTTTTGTGTCAGCTGAAGAAAGTCCTTCTGCACAGGGAGACAGAATATGCCAGTAGAAGTTCAACACTAGACTTAGCAAAATATGATATTGTAAACATTCATTCTTTAATGGAAATGATGGAAGATCAGAAATGCTGGAAGTTCTGGATATTTCCAAACTTGTGATTAGAAATATCCTTTGCACTATAGTGAAACACTAGAGAAAGAAAACCACCAACAGTCAGAAAGAATAAGAAATGATATATGATACCGAAATGAAGGTACAGACTTTGAAATAAAAAAGGGAATATATAAAACACAAATAGAAGAAGCTAAAATACATTTAAAAGTTATTATAGGCAACTCAAGAAAGGATTCAAGTTCTCCACAGTAATTTCTGTGGTTGCATTTATATCAGGTGTTGAATCTCTAAGAAGTCTGGTTAAAGAGTAAGGCATTTTTCCTGAGAGAAGAGATCATAAGTTACAATGTAGAAATAGGGGGTGGAGATTTCTTTAGTTAGCTTTTCAAAACTATAACAAAATACCTGGCCCATGTCCATATTAAATAAAGAAAGGCTTGTTTGGTTCACATTTCTGTAGGTTCAAGCCCAAAATCCAGTGATCCCACTGGTTTGGGCTTCTAGCCAGGGCAGTAGATCATCATTAATCATCGGTACCTCCCAAAACTGCCACCATGGGGTCAAGACACACACATAAATATACAACTTTGGGGATCACTTGCCCAAATCATAGCAGAGATCATGTTGATGACCAGGAAAAGAATCCTGGAGGAAACTGAAAGTTATTGCAATGTCAACCATGTGAAATTAATGATTTAAAGGAAAATCAATGTAACATCAACATTACAGAAGGAGAGAAAAGCCCATTTGGCAGGTTATTATTATGAACCTAACCAGATTGAGGAAGCACAATCAAATGGCAAATTGACATCTTGTAGAAATAAGAAATGAAGTGGCTGAAGTTCATCAAGATAGAGTAAGTCTGTTGGACATTTAACTGTCAGGATGGATCATGAATCACAACAATAGGCAAAGAGTTCTAAAGCAGATGATCAAGTGAGCCATGGAAAAGAAAAGCTGGAAATCTGCAAAAAGAGAAGATGAAAACAGGATTTCATGGAGACAGTTGGTAAACTACATCCTGCACCAGCATTTCCCAGAGCCTCAAGTTCACCACTAAAGTACATGCCTTCAGGTTATGACTTGTGGAACATCTTCCTCTGTGACCCTTCCCAGACAGTTCCCTCCAGGTCAAGTCTGTCTAATGGATCCACTTTCACAAGCATGGTGGTCCCATACTCATCTTTGATGGGGTGATGAGAGAAGATGGATGAGGCACTGAGGACACCTAAGTGCCATGAATTGATGCATTACACCAAATTTCCTCACATTTGCATTTCTTCAGCTACATCATTTATTCCCACCCCAACTTCAAGGGATGCTGGGACATGCTGCTTCCTGTGCTCCTCAGAAGAGGAAATGGTGCTAGAAACACATCTTGTTTCTTTCATAGTACATCTGAAAGTCTTACTCTGGGAATTTTGCTCTTTGGGTGCTGAGAGCACAAATGGAGGATGGCCAGAGTGGTACTGGGTCAAGGATAATTATTTTTTAGATAGTTTTTTAGGCTGTCAATGGACTTTTATTTTATTTGTTTATATGTGTAGCTGAGAATTGAACCCATTGCCTCACACATGCTAGGCAAATGGTCTATCACTGAATTACAACTCCAGCCCAAGGATAATTTTTTTATCAGATAAAATATGTTTGCATCTTGCTAAGATTGACCAAATAGAGCAAGAAAACTCATAAATAAAATTACATCAGCTGCTGGAGAAATGTCCTTGAGTCATTAAAGGAGGTCAGCTCTAGTGCATAAGTAACTCATTTAGCCTTATAAGAGAACTCAGACAATTCACCTGGAGGGAGGCCAGAGGTTATGGTCACTGATGTAAGTAGGTTGGAAGATTTGGTTGTGCAAAAGTTAAGAAGTTAAATGCTGATTGTTTTCCATTTTTCTGTAAAATAAAAAGGAAGAGTGAAGAATAAGAAGGGAAACATTGAAGCCTTAAAAAGGATCAGCTTTGAAGTTATTATCTGGGAGCCTCTGATAGTAAACTGAGAAGCAAACATGCATCAGGGTTACTGGATGGGGGGCACATAGGGTTCACTTGGTGTTAGAGATCATAAATTTACATTGAGAGTGTTATCATGGTGGTATATTTCTCTATAACCACAGTTAGCTACAAGATCAGGTAAGAAGTACATAGAGGGTAGAATTAAAATATGATTGATATTTATTTTCCCAGAACATTCAAAAGATGGAGAGAATTAGTAAAGGAAGTAGAAATAAGAAAATAGTGATAACAATAATTATTTTGGCCATTTTAATATGCAGGAGAGAAATAGACCCTGAGAAAAATGAGGGGCAGTGAAAAAAGGGTCAGCTGAAGGGTTAGACGGTCCCAGGAAGTCCGTAAGCTATTGGAATGTGGTTCCAGCACAGAGTGAGCTGAACAGAACACTATTATCTGTACAGATTTCTGTAAGCATTTGAACTTGTTAAAATATCTACCTTTTAACAGAAAGTCCATCATTATCCTGGTCACTTTAGAAATTCAGCCTGGCAAATTCCTCTCCCAATCTGTTGTTCAAGTCATTTCAATGCTATGCAACTCTTAGACTGAGCTCAGTTCAATACTAGGCAAAGATTATGACATGTTAACTTAGTGCCTGCAAGTGCCTGTCTTCTTCATGATATTAATAAGGGAAAATTCAATGCCAAGTGTATATTGTATCATATGACATTCTTTATTTAAATTTGGGTTTTCCTTTTTTTGTTTGTGGAACACCTGAGAACACATATTTTTTAAATGACGCTGTATGAGCCAAGGGTTAACACAGCCTTTGTTCTACTTGTGGAATTTGATCTTAAGTTAACTTTCTAGATCTGTTTGCCTGGAATACTGATAAAGGTGCAATGTCAGCTATGTTATTGAGCAGCTCTGCATATAGTAGAAATGACCTCTGACTATGAAATGCCTCTCACTGGGAGCACAGAATAAAGTCAAGGTATCAGTTGGGAGCCATAATCCTGTACTTTCCAAAAGTGTGGTGGTTCTTGGAACACACATGTCCCTGTGGAAACCTTGAAACTTTGCTTGTTGAGCTGTTATTCATATTAATTCCTGTCAGGGTTGAGTGGCTTTAAGCCAGGGTCACTTCTGAGTTACTACTGCACCTACTTATGTGGTTCTAACTCTGTCACACCTGAATTCTTTTGGGAGGAACAGAAAATAGCTCCTGAACTGCTGCCTGGACCTCTGGCAGGCTCCTCCCACAGCAGAGCAAGACTCACAGCTACCCTAATGGCAGTCTGTGTTTCCATTCCTATCCTCCTATTCCTCTAAGTGGATCCAGTGCCAAGGCAGTGTTTATTGAGCCTAAGTGCAGAGTTGAGCTAAGAAGATAGCTGAGGGAATACACATTGCATCTAGCTATCACTTGTGTTTTTATATGTCATTTGGTATTCTAAAATTTTGCTACCAAAACCAAATATAAAAAAAAAGAATCCTGAAACTAACATAAGACTGTAGCTATCAAAAATAACTTTGGATTTCCAAAATATTTATATTCATCAGAGCACTCAGTCTCATATGGTATAAAACTATAAATCTGAATATTATCATTTCCTGATGAAATTGCTCTTGAAACTCTTGTAGGCATTCATGCTCCATGTAAGAGCTTTATTGAAAAAGATTGTCTTTAATTTTGTGAAGTATTCACAACCCCTGTTCTATGACAGTCACGTATGAGGTGCTGTCATCTTTACTTGCACACTGATAATATCAGGGTGTTTACCACCCTACATCACCAGTGCCTAAATGTCAGCTGTGAGTGAACTGAAAATATTTCCCTGGATATGCTGCTACTGAGGCATTTGGTTGTTTCGTTGTAAAATAATTTGGTGGTTTCATTACAAAATATCACTTTAATATTCTGCGTCAGAAGCAGGAAGGGAAGCTTAATAATATTGCACAAGAAGTTTCACTTCAACTGTCTGCCAGGTGTGGCAAGGGAGGTGTGTGAGGGGTGGGGTGAGAGGGTGCCAATTTCCAGCCCCCACCCCACAAGTTAATGCTTTACTAATGAGTGTAATGAGTGCATTTGTTATTCTTTTCATGACTGCTCTCCGGTGGAGACCTCCGACAGAGACCACAGTATGGATGGGTACAGAGAGGCCAGCTGAGCTGCTGGGCTTACACATATGGGCAAAGCAGCAACTCCTGGCAGGGAGGGCAGTGAAATCAATAGATTGCAGACATGGGAGGGAAAGATATTGTCCATGGAATACATAATTGAAAACCTGGAATTGAGCATGAGCAAAAACAGCTGCAGAGTTTAAGGGATACCATCAAGGAATCCGCATACTACAACAGACAGGAGTGAGACAATGATAGGGAAGGACACAGGTGAGAATTAGCTTGTCCAGGGCCTCCATGAGCTGAGGCTATGCTTTTTCTCTGCATGAGAGGATCATCTCATGAGTCCTGAAAGAGGAGTGACTGGTGGTTGCCTCAAAACCACAGACAGCTTTTACAGGGGGTTGCTGCTCTACTGGTAGTGGTCACTGCATAGAAATCATCCAAAGGACAGGCTCATGCATCCTTCAGAATTCTAGCTTCCTCATCCAGTCCTGAGGAAAAACCCTCCATGTGTGCTTGTATTAGTCCCTCAGGGCTGCTGTCGTAAATTAACACAAGATCTGAACTTTTAAAAAAATTTATTTCTGGAATAAAGAAGTTTGAAATTAAGGTTTTAACAGGGCTAGGTTCCCATCTGGTGCTTTGGGGAAGGAGAATCTGTTCCTCGCCTCTTTTGGCTTCTGTTGTTTGCAGACTTTTCTTGGCTTCTCTCACACAGGGATACAGAAGATTGCACTTAGAGTCTGCAGCAGACTGAATGCCTGGGTCCCCCACCAAATTTCATATGTTGAAATCTTAACCCCCAATATGGTAAGTATTAGAGGTTTTTGGCTTTTCAGATATTTTCAATCATGAGAGTGGCACCCTCCTGCATGGAATTTATGCCCTTATTAAAGGGACACAAAAGCTCTTTTACTGTCTTCTCATCTTGTCAAAATAGAAGGGAAAGTTGACTCTCAGCCATCTGGAAGAGGGCGCTCACAGAACCTGATCATATTGTCACCCTATCTTGGACTATCAGCCTCTAGGACTGTGGGAAAAAAAAAATATGCCGTTTATATGCCATGCAATCTATGATACTCTGTTATATGGAATCTATGATACTATGTGATAGCAACCCAAAATGACAGTGACAAATTTCAACCATAAGCCCTCTCTCAATATCCTTCACTTACTCATGTCACATATAAGATAATGTCCCCTCTTTTGCCATGTAAGTTACTATTCACAAGTTTGAGAGGTTAGACATGAATATATCTTCAGGGGCCACCATTCCACCCTCTACAGTACTGGTCACATAAAACTATTCCTACTGAGTGGGCCCAAAAGTACCACTAGTATTCAGTTACTGATGCTGAGAGGGGTGGCCTGAAAGAGCAGTCACAGTTCAGGAACAATCATTTTGAACTTCCTGATGAGCCATGTGGTAGCGCATGCGGTTTATGCCACTGTTGCCCTCTGTGTTCTGTGCTGTGTCCATCAGGTACCTGTCCTACCAAATAGCACAGTGACAGGGCTCCAACCAGTAGAGGAATTTCCCAGGTAAGGGGTCTGTAGTAGGCCCAGGTAGCAGTGTTAACTTTCTTCATGAAACATGATTATGATTCCTGCACTGTCCTCAAGGTTCACAGGGGTGGTGATGAGTGGCAACCCACATGGATACTCACTTTTCACTGTTGCTGGCAATGGCCCGATTTTCCCCCATGACCTCAAATATCCATCAGGTCAGAGCTGGAGATCAGAAGGGCTGAGGTCAGGATTTTGATCAGAGTCATGATCTGATCAAATATATGGTATTTATGGGAGTTTGTGAATGTTTGATAATGTGTGTTTATTTGGGGTGTTTCTTTGGATATTTTTTGTATGTGTGTCAGGTTGCTCAAGGTAATGCCCCAAATCTTTGCACTGTGAGTGGATCCCTGTCCTTCTGGTGTCTATCCTCTCTCTTTTGGCATTTCTGAATGATGAACTATTAGGTTATCTGTGAAAATAAAATGGCATCTATAAGTGATGCTGAGTTGGGTTAGATGTCAAGAATATGACTGTCTAGGGAAAGGCCAGAAATGGAAGGCTGGTCACATAGCACTGGCAGGAACTGGGAGAGAAGAGAGCAGCCATGTAAGACTGTTTATCCATATTCAGAAACATTTTGTTATGTGGTCTTTCAGTTGTTTCTGCCTGTCACAAGGCAAAACACAGTAGCAGAAGTATCCTCAGTGACCTGTCAGTTTGAACCTGAGACAGATTCTACAGGGTTTATTGTACTGATTATTTGACATTTTTGGTACTTGGGATTGCACCCAGGGGTGCTTAACCACAAAGCCATATCCCCAGCCCTTTTTATATTTTATTTTGAGAAAGGGTCACTCCAGGAGCTTGCTAAGTTGCTGAGGCTGTCTTTGAACTCAGGATTCTCCTGGCTCCACTGGCATTATAGGTATGTTCCACCAACACCTGGCTGATTATTGGACTTCTAATTAAGGAAGTGATGTGAGGTTTTTTTTTTTTTTTTTGTTTTTTGCAAGCCTACTAGGTCAAATTCCTCCTAATAGTATGTGTTGTCTTTTAAATCTTTTACCCAGGAGACTATATGCTGCCAAGATTTTAAGACTAGATTTTAAGATTTTAAGACCAGGAACACTTTCAGGGATGTTCAGATTTTCTCCAGGTTGGTAAATATTAAGCTCTGATGTATTAGAGCTTAACCCCTGGGTGCACCCCTGGGTGCAGTCCCATTATTTGAGGCAGAGTCGAATGTTACTGAGGAATTTACAGAGCAGGTCTTGAGTTTAGGACATTCTCCTAGGACAAAGGGATGCAAAGAAGAACTGGAAATAAGCTGATTTAAGCATATTATTTTGAGACTGTACCCCATTACAGGGGATCTACTGACCTCAAGTTAGTTTAGCATGGTAAAAATGGGCAGAACAACTAGTCCTAAGACCCATCAGCCCTTCTCTCAGCCCAATACCTGAAGGCTACATTCAAGGAAGCAGGAACAAAACAGAGTGACGGACATTGGGACTTTACCAGCCCCTAAAGTACAGGAAAATTGCTGGTAGGAGAAGGGAGTTGAGATAAATAGGAACTTTAACTTTTTAAAAAAGATGAAAAACTAAACCTTAATCACTGAAATGAAGTCAGTCTAAGGAACTGGGAAAGGATGGACACCCTCATTACATCCATTCAGCATTGTACTGGAAATGTTAACCATACAATGAGGCAAGAAAAAGGGGAAAAAAGAAAAAGGAAGGGAAGAAGGAAAGCAAAGGAAGAATGAAGTAACTCCCACGTTTTTAGATTACATGGTATGCATGTAGAAAAGCTAGAAGAATCTATAAGCTACTAGAATTAAAAAATTAACATGTTGAGGTTACTAAATGTAATAGGATCATACACAAAATTAATTATATTTCTATGTGCAATGAGAGAAAATAATTATTACAAATACTTTATTTTTTAAAACCTCTCATTCCACCAACACAAACTATGTAAGATCACTAAGCTAAAATCTTCAAAACACACCCAGAAAATTTTAGGAAATCCTAGTTAAATGAAGAAATACAAAATGATCATTGGAGACTCAGTAGTAAGTTGTCAATTCTGCCTAAGTAAATTGGTAGGATTAATGCAGTCCTAATGAAAATGTCATCAGGCTTTTTTTTTTTTT
>JAJEJO010051320.1:69864-96564 GCA_020662805.1 Glaucomys volans
TCAAGTTGGGGTGGTGTCACAGAACTGTGCTCAGTGATGGAGACACTGGGCTTGAGAGCCCAGGCTGACCTGAACTCCTCGCTGGGGGTTCAGGCAGTGGCAGGTGGTTGCTCTCTCCTGGGGACACTGTAAGCTATTGCCAAAGGCCTAAAGCTCCCTGCTGGATCACTCCAGACACTGCTGACACTGCTGGCGCACTCTCCAGGTGCGGCTGGAGGGCCTGGGAAGCCCGAGATGGGCACTCTCTGCCAGGGAAGCTGCGGAAGTGGGGCAGAATAGTTCCCACTCCCCACCAGAGACTGCGTTCCCAGAGTTTCCCGGCTGGAGCTCCCCTGACGCAGCTGGAGGCCCCAGGAAGCTGGTAATGGGCCTTCTCCGCCAGTTAAGCTGCCAAAATGGCGTGGGGTAGTTCCATCTCCCCGCCAGAGTCCGCGATCCCAGAGTTTCCCGGACGCCTCTGAATGCCCCAGGTAGCCTGAGATGCTCGGTCTCTGCCTGGGAGGCCGCGGCTGGTGCCGGAGCCGCGGCCAGTGACTCCAAAGCGCTACTGGGGACCCGCACTCACTTGTTGGCTGGTGCAGACCCAAGTCGGTGGTTCCGAAGCAGCTGCAGGGTCTGGCGCTCCCGGATGGTAGCTGCCCACAGCGGGCCGAGCCCAGCCCGGCTGAGTTGGTTCTGGAGTGGCACCTGGGGACCCCTTATATGTGCTTTGAATATAAAATCTCGTTGAGAGTCATATTCCTGCTGTTTGAATCCCGAGCAAGTAGGAATCCACGGAGCAAGTAGGAATGCAGCCTTCCTCTAGTCCGCCATCTTGGATCTCATCAGGCTTTTGTAGAAGTTGAGAAGCTGACTCAAAAATCATCTTAAAATCTTTTAGCTAAAAGGAGAAAAAAGCTAGGCAGCTTCCACAGTCAGATATCAGTTCCTATTACATATGAACAGTAATTAAGAGAGCGTAGGGTTTGGCCTAATAATCAACACACAGACTGGAAGAACAGAAAAGTCCAAAAACAGACCCACACATAAATAGTCTGCTGATGTGGAAAAATTCACCACTCAATTAAGGGAGGAAAAATTGTTTTTGAACAAATTAGTGCTGTATCAAGTACATATGTTCTAGGGATAGGTGGAAGGTTTAGCAATGCAGCTTTCAAAAAAAAGTATAGAAGAATATCTTCATGAGTTAGGAAAAGCAATGATTTCTTAAACACAAAAAGTGCAACTTTGAAAGAAAATATGAGTAAATGAGATTTTCTTAAAATTAAGAAATTATTTCTTAAAATTAAGAAACACTGAAAGTAAGTAAAATATGGGAGAAATATTTGTGGCATACATAAATAAAAATCATATTCTGAATGTAAAAGTAATATATACATTTTAAAAATATTGTCTAAACAAAATGCAAATGACTCTGACAGGTATCTCACAAGAGAACATGTCCAGGTATCTGGTTAGCATATGAAAATCATTCAACATTATGATATGCTGGGAAAACAGATTCAGACCATAGGGAGGTAAAACTTTGCATTCACAAGAATGGCTGAAATGATAAGGATGTGGTGTGCCTAGGACTGACACACTTGCGGATGGGAGTGTAAACCTGTGTGGTCAATTTGAAAAACCAGCAGTATCTACTGAAGACAAATGAATGCTTTCCCTGTGACCCGCTGCCTCTGCCCTGAGTAGACACCCAGGAGAAATTAGTATGCCATGCATACCAAAAGACACACAGAAATGGTCATGAATTTTTTTTCTTAATGGCCAAAATTTATAAGCCAAGTGTCCATTAATAATAAAAGGGGTAAATTGAAGTACATTAATATAATGCAATTCTGCACAGCAATGAATACAACCTACTGCTGCAGGGTGCAGTGTGAATGTCCCACAGCTAAACTTTAGAGTGAATAAAGAGCAAGACATAAAATAGAACATACAGGATGGTTTCATATGCATCATAACAGATAAAATGTGTGATGATAGGGGTCAGAAAAAAGTGTCTTACCTTTGAGAATATCAACTGGGAGGAATTATAAAGGGGCTCCTAGGATACTAAAATTGTCCTGTAGTTTAATCTAGAAGATGGCTACATGGGTGTGTATATGTGAGAGAAATCATGAATCTGCTCACTTAAGGTTTATATTCTTTACCTAGCTTAACATCTAATTTAAAAGGAACTAGAATTCAGAGAAAAAGCTACATGATACGTCTTCTTGATATTTGAGACTGGTTGAGAAGCCATGGAAGAGGTTAGTGTAGGAATTCATTACCCTGGAAACCCTCTACCCAGAGAGAAAAGAGAACAACAGAACATACATATTTGTAGTAAATGGAAAAATGAACTCATTTTATTTTTGTTCCTTGACAAGTAAATACTCGCACAAAAGTGTCATAGCTTAATTAAATTAGATAATCATTGCAAGATACAAAAAATGTAGCATCTGCTCAAAGTAAACGTTTAAAACACATTATTAATATCACCATGCTGCTTCATGGTAATAGTATCACCATTATTATTGTTGTTTCATTATTGTTAGTGATCATTATTAGTGATTTGGGCTGACAGAAACTTATGTTGCACCATTACCAGTCTCTTCTCATCCCGCCCCCAACATCCCATCATTCAGTCCCTTCTCCTCATCTTCTCCAATGCTCCAAAAAAGGAGCGATTCAATACTAGGTGTGGGGAAATTGCTGTTTGCATCTTCAGAGCAGAGTGCAGGTCTTCTGTGTGTAGCAAGGGCATGAAGGGAGCCGAGGGACACGTTGCCTCAGGCGGAAAACTCGCAGATTGTCAGAAAGGAGGAGGAGCAGTAGGCATCATTCCATGTGCCGTCCTTCAGCATCTGCACACAGTGTTCCCCTGGGGCAGCGTTGTTGGGCTCTCCCTTGCTCCAGTTAAGGTAGGTCACTCTCCTTCCTGTTGTGTCCACAAACTGGCCTTCCTTCTCCTTGTCTGTCATGCCTAGGAAGGCAGAGTCTTTGACCAGACTGTGGATGGCCTGATTCTCTTCAGCATTCAAGGGGGTGGCCATGGAGGCCTGGAGCTGGGCACACAGAGCCTTTGCACTGTCAAAGTTCCTGCTTTCGCCACTGTTCCAGAAGAACTTCCTTCCAACTTTTTTGCTCACAGACATTAACAGCACTAAAATGTAAAAAAGTAGGTGACACTGGCTTGTCTTTAACCCCTGGCCACTGTATGTCATGGGGTAAAGGTTTCCAGAGTAGAGTTGCCAGATAAAATAAAGTTACATGCAGTTAAATTTGAATTTCAGATAAATAATGAATTTTTCATTCATGCAAACTCCCATGCAATTTTTTGAATATACTTAATACTGAAAATTTTGCTTTTTTATCTGAAATTCAATTTTAATGGATATCTTAGATTTTTGCTAAAGCTGACAACCTTAAAACTGGCACAAAGCCTTTGTCCTGTTGGATCAGAAGTCTAAAGCACATATAATTTGGAATTCTGAATTCTACCACACCATTAACTGGAGACTAAACAGAAATGTCTCAGCATACTTAACCCAGTCAGAAAGAACAAGTTTGGTCCCATTGCCAGGTCTAGACACCTGCATAACAAAGGGGCATAGATACCATTTTCAGTGAAAAAAGATAAGAGTACAGGATTAGGGTCTCCAAAGTCAGACTGACTTCAATTGATAAACCAGTTCTACCATTTATTAGTTCTGTTGTGCGTTTAAACAAGCCCTTTAACATCCTTTTGCCTCCATTTCTACCTAAGGTGGGTTGTGAGGATTTCATGAGATCAGAATAAAAGAAATGTCTATCCTGATACTAGAAAATTATACATATTCAATAAATATTCACTGACCTTCACCTTTCTTAAGTTTAAGCTGCTTGAAGAGCAAGAGAGAGAACTTACACTTTTTGATGCTTTCCAATTCTGATTTGAGAGCCGCTCTTTCAGAAGCAGCTCTGGTAGCATCACATCCTAGAAAATTAAAACAGCAGTGTTGAGAAGGGGTCTCAGAACTGTGCATAGAAGGGGATGAAAAATCCTTTTTCAAAAAAGTTTCTTTTACATTGATATATAATCTTTGATGAAAAACACTAAGAAGCAAGTAAGAGAAAAATACCTCCATTTCCACTCAGTCCAAAACATCCGTCTTCATCTGATGACTGTAGCTAAAGACACCTTATGAAAAAATACATATCACATGCACACATGCACTCCCTGGTTACCTAGAATGACAGAAATCTGCAGCTGAAGCTCGTTGCTAATTTTTTTCTAATAAATTGCTAAAAGAAACCTCAAAGTCCAAAAGAAACCTCTGGAAAAATATTTATGAGCTGGTAAATATTGACTAAAAAGATCAGAATATTTTTATTTGGAAGAGATTTTGTTTTTGTTGTCTTTTGGTGTTTTGTTTTTGTTTCTCTCAAATTCATTCTGAAATAACTCAAGAAACCATTTTATATATATATATAATCATTATGTATATATAATAACCATTATATATATTATATATATAACCATTTTATATTTTTATATATATGTACACACACACACACACACACACACACACACACATATATATATATGTATGTATTTGAGCTTCTTTTATCTGAATGAGGAGAGCCTGAGGCAGCTTTTGTGTTGCAGACGTCAAGAATTACAACTTCTCTCATGAGAAAAATGGAGACTATTTTCACACTCCTTGAAACTGGGTTGGACTTGTGACTTGTGTTAGGACCAATCCAATGTGGCAGAAATGATAATGTATGTGTCCTGAGCTTCAGGAGGCCTTGAAGCTTCTGTTCTTTCTATGACTGGGAATCGTATAATTTCTGCTATTTGAACAAGCCCTGACTGGCCTGTCAAATAAGAAGCCCATGGCTCAATCTCCTCACTTCAGCTGACAACCACATATGAATGAAACCTTGGGCCATCCATCAGTTGACCACAGCTGAGCTCAGCTAAAACCAGAATTTCTGTGACTGGTCCACAAAATTGTATTGAAATAAATGGTTGTGTTTCTTATGAAGAAAATGTAACTGCCATATCATGGATATACCCTTGGGATAAAAGATGTATTAAACCCACACTCAGATGTCCTATTTTCTCTCTCTGGGCCTGGGGTATAGTTGGTGAGGAAGTGGCCCTGACCAGTTGGCAAATCTATACTTAGGCATTGATAGAAATCCCTTGAGGCTCCAAATAACCTAGGGAAGGCTAAGGGCCTTGGGCCAAGAAACAGTAAGACCTCTTCCCATAAAGCATCAGAGAAAGGGCACCTCCCACCTGATACTCTGGGTTCCAGAATCCTGAGCACTTTCAACTCAGACTTAGCTGGAAGGATCTTACCTGGACATATTCCACGGTCTCCCTTGCTACCCACTGCTCCTTTTGATCCAGGGGGCCCTGGGGGACCTGCAGGCCCTAACTTTCCAGGTGGGCCCTGCAGGCCTCTGAGCCCTTGACCTGTTGGAAAATAAAGAAAACATGACTTCTTATCTGTGCTTTTGCTTTCTTTTCCCAAGAATTTAGTGCCCAGTCCCTTTCCAGAGAAAGGAAACATTGGCTCAGGGCCAATCTTTTGAGCCGCTGCTTCTAATGACTCAGAGAAGAAATAATCCTCCTGTGTTCCATGGGACAGTTTGCCCTGAAGAATGCTTTCCTGGACAGACAAGACAAACATGTCACAAACTGATAGGTGGAGGTCTGGATTGACAGCGGACAGGAGATGCATCTCTGCTTTGAGTTATATTATATTGTAGAGAGAAACTTAATCTGCCTAGATAGGGCATTCCTCCAGTACCTCCGGCAGTTTTCTCTGGAAGGTCAAGAGTCACGCAGCTGGAAGAGCCAACAGGTACCTGGTTCTCCCTTTTCTCCTTTGGCTCCATCGCGTCCATCCTTGCCTGGGAAACCGTTCATGCCTGGAGGAACACAGGCCATCACAGGGCAGGTCTTTTGGACTTCCTCATTGGTTACAGTTTCTGATGTCACCAGACTCAGAAGAAGGAGAAGGAATGGTGGAAACAGGAACATGGTCATCACTTGCTGTGAGAAAAGTCAAGAATGTTTATCTTGTTCAGTTAACCAGCACATAGTTGCCACACATGCCCTTTGTCCTGAACCTTGGGCACAGGCAAGATAGAAATGGGTGATCCCTTCCTGGGCTCTAGATTGAGTATTCAGAAAGGGAAACCTTCCTTGTGACACGGCATGATTAGTATTTTAACAAAAGTCAGCACAGTGACATGCATTGGAATCTTTGAGGGCATCATCAGAGCCCAGGCCTCTGGTGCTGCTGCTCGAAGGCTGGGAACATGCTTCCTGTGGCAGTGAGAGCAAAACCACTACACAGCTGTACTCACTCATGCCTGTTGGCTTAAGAGGTAGGAAGGCTGGGGAACCAGGTGTCTGCAGGAGCTCCCTCTCTCCCCCTACCTCCCTTTGTTCCCATGAGCAACCCAAACCCCAGTTTTATCTCTGTGAAGATGATTTCCCTCCAGGGCCAGTTAACTCTCATTTATTCAGTTCCAGGCACTAAGCTGCAGATTGTGATCCAGAGAGGAAGAATCAGGTCCCAGCCTCAGCTCAAGTCATCTGCTAGTCACTAGCCTACCCCAGAAATAACTTGAGTCTGCTTCCAATTGGTGTTTTATTTCCCACAAGAAGATATCTCACTAGGGCATTTTCACTAGAAACTTCCCAATATCTTTGCCCAAGCAGAGTGTTAGATCCCTCTCTACTTCCTGTCACGTTTCTCCCATATTTTGTGAGTCAAAGCCTCTGGCAATTAGACAACCTGCCTCAAACCCCCTCTCCCATTTTTAAAAATCTCTGTCCTTCAAAGCTTTCTTCTAGTTGTTCCTCCCTGGGAAACTTTGGCCACCCAATCCCATGGATCTAATGCTCCATGGCTCTCTCTGCAATGGGTAATTAGGGAAACTCCATGGTATGGTGTTCCTGCAAAAACAGAAAGAGGCACCCCAACATGATTTCTGTCTGCTGTGCCTCTGCCCCTAACCCTAGAAAGCCTATTTCAAGTCTGCAAAGTCAAGATGAGTCCCTGGACCTCCCCATCCAGGAACCCAGATCAACATAAATGACTTACTATGTGGCTTCTGCACAGCAGGGTTTCAGCGACAAGGAAGCTGGAGCTGGCCCTCCAGCCTGGGACTGGCAGATGCCTGGGAGCAAGGGAGGAAGCCGAGTTTAGCAATCAACCTTGCAAAAAGGGATAGCATGGACCTGGCCTTCAACCCCAGATTAATAAACAACCCTTTTTAGGAGGTGCTAAACTCATTTTAAGAGTATTCCCTGAGGCCTCCAGCACAGTGCTAGATGACTGACTGCTTTAATGAAGGACAGTCCTTTTTTGTCAACTATTTTGCCAGTTCTCCCTGTAGAGTTACCATGAACACATTTTACTCGTTAGCCACTTCAAGATCCTTGTCTCCAATAGAGAAAAATGCATACACCCACGAATGCAGACACATTCTCTTGCACACCAAATGTACACAAGGGTGTGCACATGTGCACACACATTCATCTATGAAGGCGTGGCAGACCTCTTGCTGCCATTGGATAATGGCTCCTACCTCAGGCTCCACCCTTGACTTCTGTTGCCTATAAATTCCCCTCCCTTCAGTGCTAGATTGGTTCCTTCAATGCTGGATGGTTCTTTCCTTTCTATTAAAATACACCTATCTCAGATATACCTGTCTTGATCTTACATAAACTAGTCCTACCCAGCCTCTCTGTTCTCTTAGCTTGCATTATTTTCTTTCATATTACTTACACTGTGTCATATTATAGTCATTGACTTTATTTTTCTATACATATTAGGTCAAGATTTACCATTTGGGACGTTATTAAATGTACAACTCAGTGGTCTTGAGAACATTCACACTGTTGAGCAGCCTTCGCTATTGTCCACCTTCAGAACAGTTTCATCATCACAAACTGAAAACCTTCTCCCTTTTGAACAATAACTGTTCATTTATCAACCCCAACCAACTGCTGATAACTACTTCTTACCCTCTGTCTCTATGAATTTAAATTTTCTAGGTATCTTATATACTTGGAACCATGCAACAATTTTCATTTTTGTGCCTGACTTATTTCACTTAGCAGAATATCTGTGTTTCATCTGTGTTGCAGCATGGATTGTAATTTCATTCATTTTTGATGTTCAATAGTATTCTACCATATGCATATTTCACACTTTGGAAACTTCAGTTTCAATGAATAAAAACACTCAAAATAACTGAATTATTTTCAACATGCAACTGGATAAACTGTGGTACATCATATGATTGAAAGCACAGGGGAAAAGGGAATTCTCATGCAATAACTTGGATTAATCTCAAGGGCATTATGTTGAGCAAAACAAATTTAATCTCAAATGTTTACAAAGTATATGATTGTTTACATAAAACATTCTGAAAAGAAAAAACTATAGTTATAGAGAATGAATTAGTACTTGACAGGAATAGATACTTGTATACCATAATATAACTATAAGGATATAGCATGGGAAGTTTTATCAGGGGTGATGATTGTGGTAATTATAAAAACCTATAATTACAAAAAAGAATTTTCATAGAGCTAAACATGAAGAAGAAGAAAAGTATGTAGATAAATAACAGCTAAATCCAAACACCATCTGTATCTTATTGTTGTATTGGTCAATTTCCTTATTTTGATACTTGTACTATGGTATGTTAGATTCTGTCATTCATTGGTGAATGAGGATTGAAAAATACATGGGAATTTTCTTTTCTTTTATTTTCTTTCTTTCTTTTCTTTTCTTTTTTTTTTTTTTTTTTTTTTGCATTTAACCTAATTTTATTCATGCTTGCCTTGGGATGAGGAATAGATCATTCAGTAAAAATATGTAGTAAAAACAAAAAAAGTCTTATCATGTTCAACTTTTCAACTACAATAATGATGTTCCTTAATTACTCCATGCACACAAGTCTTTAATGTTGTTGTATTTAAAAATTAAATACAATTGACTTCTAGGAGCATTTTATAATAAAGTAATTCCTAATTTTTCTTTGTAGATAGATCAAGCACCTTCAAAATACAAATTCCTATACACAGTGAGTACTTTAATTAAAATGAACACTTACATAAATTAAGTACATGGACAGCCTTAGAATTAGCTAATATATATTCAACTAGGTAGGCAACAAACCATAGTACCCAATGGAAAAATTGTATTGCAAATCAAATTTTAAAATTGTTCATTTTATAATTAAATACAGAAAATATACCGATTTGCTAAAATAAATATGATGTGATATATTAACACTTCACTATAAAGACTGAATACCAGAACATTTATAAACGTTGAGTCTTAATAGTTTACTACAATAAACCCTGACTAAATAGAAGTACATATTGTGAAGCACTATGGATGGTATATGTTTTGTCTCATACTTTTGTTACCTTGAGGTAGAAAACACATGTTTACCAAATTTGGCATTCATTTGCAGTTGCTGCTGATATTACGCTTTTTAAAATATGTGTACAGTGTGAAAAACTGGAAAATACTAATTAATGAAAAATTTTTTAGAAAAAATAGATATTTTCATGCAATTGTGTACAGTCTCACTGTGAAAATTTCAAAGCAAGATTTTTGTTTCCAATAAAACAGATCATTGTTCTATGGGAGAATGTTTTTTACTTGTCTTAGTGCATTTCTTCTTCTTCTCCTGCGTTGCATTATTTTGCTCTACTCTTTTTCTTTGGGAAAATGACATGTCAGTTAAAATGAAAACTATCTCATGTAGAAAAAAATTCTGAATTTTAAAAATCAAGAACTATTAAAAATTCTTACTAAATGACATCATCTGATTCAAGTAAAAAATGATTTAAACACTCGTAATAAAAAAGAGAATACAAAAAGAATACAAAAAATGTCTATTGAATGTTTAAGCTCAGATATTTCAGAATACTGGTATTTTATGAGTAATCTAGGAGACGATTTCACAGCAGAAGGTGTTAACATGACCTGAATTGACTTAAGTGGTGAACCCACTGAACTATGAAACTGTGTAATGCCTGTGGATTCAAGCTGCCTGTTAAAAAGGAACTCCCCAGTGTGGTTCAGAAATCTTTCCTCATGTCCTCTCTCCCCAAGCTTCCCATCCTCTACTGGCTCAGGTTTTAGCATTTCAGTATCTTCTTTCCTGCTTGGGATAGTCAGTTTGTGAGTAGTAGGGAGGAATGTTTTCTCATCAGCCAGTTTTGTTGAGAGATCAGGAAGGATAAACAAGTTGAGAAGAAAAACAACTTATACCAGTCACTTGGCTTCTAACGGAACCAAGTTTGACATTCCTTTTTCCTGTTTTTCTCAGCTTGCTGACTTTGATATCAAACTTTTCAACACTAGTTGGGACATTGAGCTATTCCAGTCATTTAATTTATCAACAACATCAGTAGGCTCATGTTGTGAACTAAGTTGAATAGTTCCTGCAATAAAGGAATCAAAATCAAATCCCTGTTTCTTTTCCCTTTCTTTTTCAGCCAGTTTCTGTGATACTTCCCAGAGAGCTCAGTGCTATCTGGGCCTTAACAAATCCATTCCTTTCACATTATGACTTGCCTTTCTTATCAGATTCTTCTTTGCTTTGTTATTTCTAATTGGAAAGATCTATAATAACTTTGGGTTCATAATAATGATTAACTTCACTCTCTCCAAGCTGAATTATGTAAATATGATGATGACCTTGTTTTGTAGTTACAAGTATGGCTGCTCTCTAGATCACAATATTTGTTTACATGATGGTCTGGGTACTGCCAATAAGGTTTAGTAATTGGTATCAAAAACAGGATCCTCCAAATACTTTTCTCAATCTCCATCCAAATATTTTTGAGGATCAACTTGTACTTCTTCTTCATCAGTGACATTTCAGTATCATTTCAGAATGCTTGGGTCAAGTTGAACTCCATCAATATCAAAGTTGTTATGTGAAGGCCAATCATGCTCCAAAAACTAACAATCATGGTACCTTTCCCAGTTATAAATGTGACTGTGAGTTTCATTCATAAGCAAAATATCGTCAACTTCATCTTCAGCATGAAAAGGATGGCTTGAAATTGCTCATCCATTGAAAAAGAATATATACTCATGAAAGGATGAGAGAGTGCTTCCTCTGCTGTCAACTGATCCATGGGTCTAAATGTCAAAATTTGTTCCAAGAAATCCAGTGCTTCTTGACTAATTCCTGGAGGCAGTTGAATTAAAGGTTTGTGTGGCTCAGTGTCTTGTCATTTCTAATCTAACTTGGAATTACATGTACATGTACAACAGGATTCTAAAATCAGTTGCATGTGTTGAAGTTCATGTGTACCTGCAAAGAGGTTTTTAACAGTCAGTACTTCAGCAAAGATGTAGCCTGCAGCCCACATGTCAATAGCTTTAGTATAGCTATTAGAAGAAAGAAAAAGACATGGAGATCTGTACCATTTAGTAACCAAACCTTCAGAAAAATGACCCATATGGGAATAAGGAAGATCCTTGATCCAAGCAAGACCCAAGTCACCTAGTCTTCAGTAGTAGTGAAAAGATTAGCTGGTTTGAGAACTCTGTGCAGTACATTTGTAGAGTGAATATACTTGAGCCCACATAACAGCTGATACATAAAAAGCCTGGCATGCTCTTCCAGCAAAGGGCCCTGCTACGGCACATTAGCCACATCTGTCTCCGTGTATTCCTGAACTATGTAAACACTGTTCAGTTCAGTAAGAGAGCCCATATTGTCTGTTAACTGGCTTCCACTGGGGCCAAGAATTACAAAAACTTTCACAATGTTATTATGGTCAAGTCTTCTAATAATTTTGATTTCATAGAGAGTATATTTGACATTCTGGGGATCAGTAAGGACAATTCTCTTGTTGGCTACTCTTTTGTTATAGTCATTTTCTACAGCAGAAAAAACCAAGCCATTGCCTCTGCAACTCAATGGTTTTAAGACCATATAACTAGAGCCCAGATCAAAACCATGAATGTTCACAAGACTTTCAAATTTCTCTGCCACTTTAAACCCTTACTATTGACATTTCCTTTCAAATTGTTGAACTTTTGTAAACAAGGAAGAACACTGGTTTCAAAAGGAAAGGTCTTTTAAAAAAAAAAAAAAAGGAAAGGTCTTTCAAAAAGGGAGAAGAATAATAATTATGCTTCCATAGCAAGAAGGTTTTGTGATGTTCCTTGCATATGCCAACCAAGCCTGTTGAGTTCCCCTCAGATTTAAGGCTCAAAAAGCTCTACTCATATTGAGACTTAAAAAGATTGCAGTACTGATAGTTTAAGAAAGAGGCAGCAACTCTGCAGACATTTAAAGAAAACACTCAAGAAACTAAAACAGAATGAAATTACATACTATTCACTCAGGTATATTGTGCTAAATGATTTAACATTTAGCAAAAATATGAATAAATATGCACACAACAGGCTTCTATGAACATGCTCCTCATAATGCAGATGCATTCAGCATTGGACTGGTCCTGAGCAGCATCATTCTAAGGTGCTGGTGAGCACTATTTCCATTGTGCTTCTTTTCTTCCTTTGTTGCCATGTATTTCAACAGGAAGCCCTGGTGACTGTTGGTTGACAGATGTCTTTAGTTAGTGATCAGGTAGCTCCAGCTCACCAGTCACAGTCAAAGCTACCAACTATCTTACCCTGATACCATGGGACTTATCCAACTCATCTAGGGAGTGTGGGGCCCATGCACAGTCCCCCAGTGTCTGCCCAGGTCTCAGACTATGCTGGTGGCAGCGGCATTTCTGAGGCTCTTGATTTGCATAGTCGCTGCCATGTAATTCTGACCAAGAAAGAGAGGGCAAAGGAGATGGGGCAGTGCCTCTACGTGGGGAATTTTCTTTATGATTCTTTCAACTGCTAAGTTCAACTAAGATGATTTTAAAAAAAGAGTTTTTAAAAGGAGTCTCAAGAAATTCATAAGTGTTGCAAAGATCATCGGTGCTTCCTTCAGTACTTTGTCCAAGTTTCACCATGTGAATAACCTGTGCAGTAGCTGGAAGGTGAGAAAGAGGGGGCTGGCTTCCCAGTGGGAACACCATTCAGCCTGCCCTGGTTTGCAGTGTGAGATCTGTGTGATAGGAGAGGAGGGAGGCACTGATGGAAAATAGGACTTGTAAACTGTGTTCAAGACTTTGGGAATTCTCTCGCAGGTCATTAGAGGCATACCAGAAGAAGAGAGATGATCACATTTGCATTTTGTAAGGTTTATTCTGACTACAGTGCAGAGAAAGGAGAAGGGAGTTGGACTTGAGAAAAGCAGACCTACATTGGAAATTTGTGGAATGTGAAGTGGTGAAGAAGGAGGCCATTTCCATGGGCATACAATTCTCTAATTTAAATACCTAAGGGCTGTTCAGTTAAAATAGAAAACAAAGGCAAAGGAAGAGCAAACCTGGGAAGAAGAGGATGGGTTATCTTGTGGGTAAATGAACATGTTCCAGTAATCAATGGGGATAGTATAGAAGGGATGGAACAATACCTTAATGAAGCACAATTCACTCAAGCTAAATTTCTTCTAGCTGTTTTTCTGGGTTAGTTGGTTTTCTATTACTGTGACAAAATACCTGAAATCATCAACATATAAAAGAAGGAAAGGTTTACTTTTGTTCACAGTTTTGAAGTCTATGGTTCCTTGGTCCAGTTGCTTTTGTGGTTGCTTTTGTCCCTGTAGTGAGGCAGTGCACTATGGTGAAAGATTATGGTAGAGGAAGACTGTTCACCCCATGGCCAGGAATGAGAGATAAAGAAAAAGAAAGAGAAAGAAACAATTCTATTTAAGGGCATGCCTTCAATGACCCAAAACTTCTCATTGGGCCCCACCTCTTAAAGTTTCCACAACTTTCCAAAAGTGCTGTGGCCTGGGCACCAAGCCTTTAATACATGGGCCTTTGGGGGATATTCCAGGTCCAAACTGTAGCCACTCTCATGAAAATTCCATGTTATCTTCGGGCATTGAGGGACCTCATCATGGGAGTGTCACACGGGGTCTTCGGGCCCATTTGGGGGGTGTTGGAGGGGCCTCCAAATACCAGAAAGGATGTGGGCCAGATGCCCTTCCAGGTTTCTTTCCACTGGACTCTCTTCGGTTTGTGAAGGGCCTGGTTTCCTTTCTTCCTACTGACCTATCTCCTGTGCCTGCAGACATACCCGGGGTGGTAGAGAGTCACATGGCTAAAACAAATGATGGCTATTAGATTGGGGCCCAGAGAGTCAGCAGGCATCTTGCTTATCACTCATCACTACTCTTTACTCTCCAGAGCTTCTGCCCTCTGCTCCAATGGCAGGAGGTAACGTGAGGTAACTGACATCAGGTCACCCTGGAGGTACTCACTTTAATCACAGTGTTTGCTTTTCTTGTGTACTAAACTCAAGGCCAGGAAACTGCTTTCCCGGACCATGACATTTCCTGAAATTGAGCTGCGTTGGGGAGGGCCTCTGGGTGGGAGGGCATCTGACAGTTGACCCACAGATTTGAGCACTACTCATTTATGAGCACCTTCCTGCCCTCCAGACTCCAGCAGACCTTCTGTTCTGTGAGATGCCTCTCTCCACCTGCATCATCTTTTGATTATATACCCTGATCTCCGCCTCACATAGAAGGCCACTGTGTGCCTTTGTTCAGGATTTTAGGGCCTTCCCAACACTGCCTCCATTCTGATAGCCCCACCGGAAATCTACCTCATTCCAAGAGGCTGCAGAGGTGGCTTCCTCTCTGACCCATAGGAAGACTGCCTGCCTTCATCCCACCTCCTTTGGTAGCCTGGGTGGAATCTCTCAGCTCTGCTACTTTCTGTCTGTGTAAGCTTGGCCAGGTTCTAATGCTTTCATGGCCTCAGTTCCCTGCTGTGTGAAAGAGGGCACCACTGCCTTGGCTGTGCATTGTTGCACCCTTGCACTCTCAGAGTGCATGGCACAGCTCACCCTGACAGCCTGATTCAGACAAGCCCTCCTTCTCTGTGGGATGACCGTGCCATAGTTTTCTTACCTTGGAAGCAGTGTTCTTGCAGAGTTCCATTTGGGAGGCAGAGGATGGGTTTAGAATCAAAAGTCTTGGTTTTCGACTCATGATTGTGAGTTTAGACAAACCACATATTCTGGCTCAACCTTGGTTTTGGTCTCTAATAAAATAAGATTTTGAACCCATTCCCTTTTCCACAAGGATGCCGCAAGTCTCGCAAAGGCACTATGTGGGAGATTCATCACCCTCCAAAGGCTATCAAGAAAACACAAAGTGGATTATTTTTTATTTTCAAAATTAGTTTTCTTTTTCCTACCTTTGCAGGAGGATTATTGCACACAATGGTCTACCGTAAGACTTTCTATAATAGATTATCAAGACAGGGTTTTTTATGGGATTTGGTTTTGCATTAGGTGATTTGAGGAGAAGTTTAAGAAACAGGAAGCCAGGCAACTCTGATTGGGTATCTTAATATCATGAGATGAGTGGAGTGGAGCAAGGCAAAGCTATATTTTGTAAAGGAGCAGCAGATGTTCATGTTAGGCAGGAGAAGGGCATGTTTTCCCCTTTTGTGGTTCACAGAGTGTCTCTTTTCTCTCCCTGTAGACATATTTTGGAGTGATTTCAAGTTTCATACAGAGTGGTTTTGTTTTAAGTTGGCCTTTGGTGGATTGTTCGTGGTCAGTGGGAGAATTCCATGGCCTGGTCTGACTGTGGGACAACTGACAGCAGCCCAGTAGCGCCCCTCGTGGCGCTAACGTTCCCCCTTCCATACTTTCCATCCTGCACCGTCCAGTGTTTCCACTCTACTATTTTTTCCTTACTTGTCATGAACACTGAGAAAATCCAGAGACATCATGGGCCTTCTTTTCAACAAATACAAATACACAAAAATACACACCATTTTCAGGCACATCAGGCAGTTTATTTGTCCCTACATTCATACTGGCAGGCAGACCCAACAGGCAGGCATTGAGGGTAGGTTCAGAAATTTAGGGAGTTGGGCAGAAATACCCCTGTCTCCAAGCTTTTGTCTCATTTTTGATTTCTGTATCCAACTTCATTTAACAGCCATGCTTGGATTCAACTAAGAACAAAGATGACCCCTTTGAAAGAGAAAATTATGGAAGTCTCAAGACCACATCATAAGTCAACGTCCCTGGTACCCTCTTAGCTCCTCTCTTATCTTCCTGGGACCAGAGACAGCAAGTTCAGCTGTTGCAATAATGGATTAATTGCATCATCAATTCAGTTGTCCAAAAGCCCATACTGTACACTTGAAAAAAAATCTATGCTCTACATATCCAGGTATTTATGAATACATGTACTTGTATACACGTACTTCTGTCTGGGATTTCTATAGGTGAGTCTATGCCTTTTTTTAAATTGTGTGGCCCCACCTATGATCATTCAGCACACCTTTGATTTTGAACTGAAAAGGTCCAACACTGTGGAGCCATTTCGGAGACAGATATCACAAAGTAATCTAAAGAGGGGAATTTTAAAACATAGAATTTTAAATTATGATTAAAAAGGTGATAATTGGATATTAGAAATTTTCTATTGTTTAGACTCCATTGGAAAAGTAGTTGTTGAACCCACTGAATGGCCAAGAACTGCATTTGTTTGCTGAGCCAGAATAGCTCTGCAGTCATGGAATAGACAGGAATCAGCCCTCCAGACCACAGTGGGACAGGCAGACTGAAGTTGGTGTCCATAATGGCTGCACAGTGGGAATGGGGTGCAGTTGCAGCAGGAGGCCTGGAGCACCGCTTGGACATGGGAGACCTGGGGGAAAGGGTGCAAGCAGAGGAAATCACAGGCAGGGTGGATAGGAAGCTCCAGGCTCTTTCCCTGTTTCTAGGACTGCAGGAAGGTTGAGTTGAGGCCAGGTCAATGCAGCAAGCTCTCTGCCTCTCCATGGTGCAGGCCCTGGCTCTACAGAGTATTCTCAACTCAGAAACAGACCCACTGAGGAGCATCCAGAAACTGCAGGAGGTCCTTGTTCTTGTGACATCTCTCTAGCATCATCTGTTGAAAAGCTTGTCACTGTGCCCACTTGAAAAACACTTAAAGGAATTCTGTCCTTTATCAAGAGCATAAATTGATGGGTAAATTTGTAGCTAAGAGTCCTCTGATAACCAGCAGATCAGGTGTGTCTGTGTATCTTCATGTCTGTACACACTCATGTCTGTGTGCACCTCAAGTCCATAAATGTCCTGTGTGTGCTCTCCATGTGCAGATAGAACAATAAGGATTTCTCAAGCTGGGTTGTGTAGGAGAGGCTGAACTGCCAAGGAAGGCGGAGGGGTGGGCCTTGCTGGATCTGGGCCCAGAGGGGACCTCTGGGCTTCCTCTTCCTTTCTTTCTAGGCTCAACCAACTGGCTCCCAACCCAGGTCAGCATTAAGAGACCCATTTGGGTCTGGGAATTTCAGCCAACCCCCCACAACTATCTCTTGGGAGTAGGAAGGTGTGGATTTAGGTGAGGCTCTAAAAGACAGAAAAGTAGACATCATGAACCAGAATGACTGAGTAGTGAAATTGGAAGGGTTAATTCTAAGGAAAGTGTTCTCTGGCTGAGAAAAGACTGGTCCCAAAGGGCTTGACTAGATACCAGTTGCCCTTCCTGACCAGCTTGGTGCCCAGCAACCCAGCCCTCAAGTAAGTGGAGAGGTGTGGGAGGGTGTTAGGAATAGGAGAGGTACACATATGTGATTCTACTTCATAACACCTGAGCATAGCCACTTAGGCAAGGGCCCTCACCTGGTTAAACCTCAGTTATTTACTGGTAAAATGGGCTTAGGAGACTAATTAGCAACTAAAAAATGTATCAGAAGGGCTGACTGCTCCCCCTATTCCCGGGACAGACACAGAGGCCTAGAAAATCCAGGAGGGTCTGACCCAGGAATATTTACCCCAAGTTAACTCCCCTCTTTAAAGATTCATAGAATGGTGGAGGAGGAGGATCTTGTCCTCTCATGCAGCTCTGTATGGCCTCCAGTAACCACAGTGCGGGATGGGGACTTACAGGACTGAGGACCAGAAGCATTGAGGAAACATTTTGGTTTCCCTTCCACAGGGAAGGCATGGGTCAGCCCTGCCACCTACTGGTCACAGTAGGAACAGCAGAGGCCAACTGATGGATGCACTGAGCCTCCACATCCACATCCCCAACCTGTTTGCTTGTTTTACAGATTACTATCCTGAATCTACCATATGTCAGTCTCTGGGACAAGACCTAGGGAGACAAAGGATAATATAGTTTCCTTTGTGAGATGAAAATCTAACAGGGTAAGTAAATGCAAACTTATAGTAGCACAATTTCTGTTATGAAGAAAAAAAAAATAATGTAGAGAACATCCAAAGATTGTGCCTTTCTAGGAAAGAGAAGTAGTTATAAAGCATAGAAGTGCAAAGCACATTGTAGATTGAAAGAAACAAACACATTTTAAATGTCAGAGGCAATGAAGATCTTGACATTTTAGGGACTGGATTCACTCCCAGATCTCTTGACTCTCTTGGAGTGTTAGGTGTCACCGAGATGGCAGCTCTGACCCTCTCCCCACTATATGTCATTTCCCTTTCCAGGATACTATGTATGGACTGTATGTTCTGGATATAGACTTTGATCTCTAAGCTCTGAGATCTGCTCTCTGGGTTGTCCTCAGGACCTTGACCAAAACTTTTGGATGTAAATAATACAAAATTCTGGAAGAAAGATTTAAAAACTAAGATACAAGACTAAGGATGTAGCTTAGCAGTGTGGTCTTGCCTAGAAAGCTTGTGGCCTTACATTGGATCCCCAATACGACAAAATGATAACAACAAAAATACTAAGATACTTTCAATGAGAAGCCATCTATTTAAATGGAAATTAAATCACCTTTCTGCTTCCAGAAATCCGCTTTCAGTGTTTCTGTTGAGTTAATAACCTCTTTTTTCATGGAAACCGCAAAAGTTATCTGGAAATCAATTCTGTAGCTTTCTCATAAATTAAAAATTTCATAAGAAAGGAGAGGGTGCAGGATCTCAGGAAAATCAAAGGGAGATCATAAAGTAGAGCAAAGAGACTGGAGGAGGCAGAAGGGAAGAGGATGGGAAAGGGAAAAATTAGGAAATTATACTGGCCAAATTATAGTGTTATGTTGTGTTCATGTATGAATATGTAAAAATGAATCCCACCATTATGTAGATCCATAATTCACCAATAAAAATATGGTAAAAAGATCTTCAGGAAAGACCTATATTGGGTTTCAAAAAAAAAGAAAAAAAGAAAGAAAAATTCCTTATTTTCTCCTAGTAAATGCAATACAAACTAGTAGTTAGGAAGACGCAATATTCTTTTTTTCTTCTTCGTTCTGTACAATAGTAATTATTCAAGATTTATTTGAAATGGTAAAAAAACCTTATAGATAAAACAACTAGAATAATAATTTTCTGTCCTCTGCTACTGGACACATAGTTTTATATATATTTTGGAAATTAAAATTTGGAATGCAATGAGGCACTGCATCTTTGTGGTTAGAAAGCTTCCATAGAATTTTGTTTCATTTTAGTCTTCCAACAACTTGTTATCATATGCCTGCTATTGGTATGTACTAGGAAGCCAACAGTTAAGAGAAATAGAAAAGAGATCTTTTCTAGTGGCATTTATATTCTAGTGAGCAATTTCACCTCTAAAACCTCTCAAATACATACAGTGGAGAAGCAACTACAACCGCAGTGAAAGTCTGAGTTCTCAGTAAGATAGTCAGGTCCAAGTCTATCCTGAAAGACATGATGGTTGGAATGATGAAATTCTAAGTTAAATAGAGAAAAAATTCCCTGGCATCTGACAGCATGTTATACTGATTCCCACAGAACATCAGTACATCCCCTGGAATATTATAATCAGAGAGGCACTAGTGATTGTGATCAAACAAGATATAAACAAGAACATACAATCTCAGCTTCTGACTAACTTGGATGGATACAGGTATTTATTTATTCATTTGCCAATGGCAGGCCTAGCTTTATCTCAATTGTGTAGTCTTACATCTTTTCCTTTTTTTCTCTTTTGTTGTTTTAGATCAATCTAGTTTTGTTGAGAAACGTACTTTTCTTATTTGTGTCCTAATAGGAAAAAGTATTCAATTGGGTATAAAACCAAATAGCACACTTGTTTTTAAAAAATAATTAAACACCAAATAACTATACCTGCCTCAATGGTAACTCAGATACATTCTATTCATCTGAAGAATTAGGATCATGTTGGTAATAATCTAAAGATTTTCCTGTGGAGTGGACTTTAATTTAAAAAAACTAATAATACCTACAAAACTATTTTCAGCTTAAATGAATGAACGTGATATCCTTTTGGTATTAATACATGTATAATTCCAACCAAATAAACTGTTCAGTGTTTATTCTGAATTGGTATGTTTAATAAATAGTTCTTTAAGATACAAATGTGTGTTTATATAAAGATATAATGTACATTCATACATATTCATTGGTATAAAATTTTTGTGTGACAATAGATTACTAGAGCTTTGCCATCATTCATTTACTTCTGTTTATTCACAAACTTATGACTGAAAAATAAATATTAAAAGCATTACTTTGATTAGTAGGCAAAGTTGTCAAAAATCTTTTTATACTGCTTGAATGCTAAAACTAAGTATATTATTTATATATATATGTAAAAATAGTGTGTGTGTGTATGTGTGTGTACACGCAAACAACATACTTCTAATGTCAATTTAAGTCTGGAATACAACGCACAATTTTGTTTTCCATGTGCAAATAGAACTTTTTGAAGTTCCCCTAGTTTACAGTTCCTTTATTAAAGTTGAAATAGTTAACCTACAACTGACACTTTAAGTAAGAGGCAGCAACTCTGCAGACATTTAAAGAAAACACTCAAGAAACTAAAACAGAATGAAATTACATCCTATTCACTCAGATATATTGTGCTTAATGGTTTAACATTTAGCAAAAATATGAATAAATATGCACACAACAGGCTTCTATGAACATTCTCCTCATAGTGCAGATACAACATACAGTTCTTTCTATGTGTGTTTAATGTACAGTAGCTAATATTTCAAACTACAGATTTCAAATGTATTGCTTTTAAGGAACAATATATAAGATATTAAATTTTCAAAGTCAAATGTATGTCATTATTACCATTAGTAAGCTGGTAATGAAAAAATAAAAGTGTTTTGAATATGGATTTTAAAATAATAAATATAGCTCAGTAAATGCTTCCGTCTTCCTCAGAAGCTTTCACATACTGTGCAATACACTTCTAATGACACACATTTTCTAAACATGAGTGTCATCACAGAGATGAGAGGTTTCGGTTGCAGAACCAATCATAAAGTACACCCCACTGTGAAGGTGGTCCTACTGCACCATGCACTTGCTAGCATAAGACCCAGGAGACTCCGGCAATTCAGAACAGGGAGCCACCCTGCTCAACCAGGGTAAGCTTGAGCAGATACCCTGCTCACACCTGATGTCCTGGCAGTGTCAAATTGCTCTGCAAGTTTTCACCTGCCTCCCATCTTCAATAAGGACTGGTCAGTAACAAGGAAGACTGGATTGATTATAAAGACTTCAACACAAGTCTTTCTGGAAAACCTGATTTTTGTTCGTTTGAACATCCCTCTAAATCGTTGCCATTAAGTCAGTGAAAATCTGCCAAGATGTCTTTTACAAGAGCGAACTCAGAATTTAAAATTCGGTCATGCTAAAATTTTAAATTCAGCCAGTTTCACTCCACACATTTATTTCCTAAATTCCGTGAAAAAAAAATCAAATAAATTGAGTACTCATATACTTTTGCTCTTTTTGTTCTCAGTTGATTTTCATATTATATTATGCATCAAGTTTATGAATTCTTGCCCATGACGTAATGTTTATGACAGTGCTGCCTAGCCCAGCTTGGTAGTTCACTGCACTCGGTCAGATCCCTCTTCCCGCCGTTGTGGCTCAGTTCAGAGCACCACCGCAGAAATGCTGGAGTTACATCACCGGCTCTTCGCCAATAATCGGCTCTTGGTGGTTAACTCTTCTCCACACCCGCACCCTCAGTTTTCTGCCTGGTCAGCCACACTCAGTTCAGGAGCAGCAGGTACACGCAGCGCGTCCTGCAGATGCACTGGGCCGGAACCGGCGCCCACTGTGCGCTCTCAGCAGCGCAGACCCGAGTGTAAATCCTTACACAAGTTTGTCTGCTCCTGGTGAATGGGACTTTGCAGTCCCTTTGCACACAAAGGGAAGCAGCGTGGAAGGGGCTCGCTTTTCCTGGCGTACTTTGGTCGCTGTCCAATCTGGACCGGGTCCTCGACCGCCTCTTGATTGCAGCATTTCAGGCTTGAGCACGCGGGACTCCCATGCCCTCTGCTTTTACTGGTGGACGCGGAGACTAGAGACTGAGAGGTCTCCTCAGAGGAGAGGAAAGCGCTTGCTCCCAATTTTTGCTGGTGGTGTTCGGGTAGGGTGCTGGCGGTGGCTGTTTCTCTCTGCGGGTGAAAGCGCACTCCGCAGTAGTGGTTTTGGTTTCCGGGAAGACTTATGTGTGCGATTTCAACAACAAAGTCATCTTCTCTTCCCAGGTAAAATGCACCGTTTCCTTCTTCCTTCCATAGGTACTTCCGTTCTACGGTGTCTCCACACTCCCAGTGCTGCACCATCGACCCCGCGGACCCCCGTAGGTAAGTCCCCAGTGTGTAGCAGCAGCGCCCTGAAACAAGCGGTTCAGAGGAAAGGAACTGTAGCCACTGGCTTCCTGGGTGACCCTTTGCCAGGAAAGAAGAGGAACCAGAACCTACAGAAAGGCACCTAACAACTCAGTTTTAAACCTGTTGAAACCACAGGGCAAATTTCTTATGCCTGGGGACTTGTGCAGTGGCTAAACCTCACTTACACTCAACAAATGAGGCATGAAAGACCATTTAGTACACTGAGGTCATGAAGCAGTGCTGTTCCCAAGAGGCCCAGTGTACTCTCCCGCCCCTTTTGCTGTGTTCTTGTAGGGACACATATTGTTAAGTTTGGGGGACTAACTGGATTTTATTTTCTAATTATTTTGGTTTTTTTCCATGTCGACTCATTAGGATTATTAATAATTCCCCTATCTCCTGAGGTTTCAGAGCCTGTAATATGTTTATTTTATGAAGCAAGTTGGGATTTTTTACACTCAAAGGGTAAGATTAGTAATATTATTTTTTCTTTAAATGTTACAATTCCTCAGCAATTTTTGTTTGCCCAAAGATTTCTTTATACCTTGGCTTTTAATGACACATTTAATTTCTTTAACAGATATTGACTTTGCACAGATTTTGTTTCTCCATGTGTCCCAATGAGTTAGTTGCATTTTTCAAAGAATGTGAAAAACAATTTCCCTAGTTTATCTATCAGATTTATTGGATTTATTGGTATTTATTATATTCCTTTCTCTTTTGCTTGCTATAGTATCTGTTATAATGTTCCCCTTTTCCTTAGTTCAACTCCATCTGTTTTTATTAGTCCTGTCTGGCTAGGGTAATATCAATTATATTAATTTTTTTAAAAGACCTTATTTTAGGGGCTGGGTTGTGGCTCATGGTAGAGTGTTTGCCTAGTATGTATGATGCACTGGGTTCAATCCTTAGCACCACATAAAATGTAAATTAAAAAGTTATTTAAATAGTTTTTAAAAAGGACCCTATTTTAATTCTCAATACAACCCCATGATTTAGGTACAATGATGACTGCATAATATTACATTTTTTCCTTCCCACTGGCTTAATGAAATTTATTGAAAAAACAAATTTCTGCTAAATTAAGTTGAGAATACGGGAGGTGATTGAATACTATTAAAAAAGATACATTTTATTCATTAAGGAGAGATGTTTTTAAATTGACATATTTTTTGTCTCCTGAAAAAGCATCCCAATAATTGATCCTGCCATTCATTGCTCAGTTAACTCAGAAGACATTTCTTGGAAATTGTCTTAACAGATCAAACTTTGGGGTAGTGGTGGTGGTGATGTGTATGTGTGTGTGGGTGGGGGGTAGTTTTATTCTCAATTGTGATGAATCTGCACCTTATTAAGGAGGAATTAATTTGTATAAATAGCCAACATTAATGGAAGCCAGTTTGTTAATAAAGAAGAAAGGTTGTTAGTTTGGAAAAAAAATGATCAGAAATATGGTAATGAAGTCCTACTAGAGGTGATGTCGTGTGATACACATTATGTATACATTGCTAAAATTTAGTTCTTTTTATTTGCTTGTTATTTATTTTAGTGATACTAGATATCAAACCCAGGACCTCAAATGTGCTAGTTAAGTACTCTACCATTGAACTATACCTATAGGCCCCGATGTGTTGAGCACCTGTTTTGACTCAGTCATAGAACTAAGTCCTTTACATTCTATTCTTTGCTAGTTTTCATACAAGTCTGTTAGATAGGCATTATTGTCATTAAAATCCATATCCTAAGTTACACATGTTTCCTATAGTGACACAATCATTAAGTGACAGAGGTACCCTTCAATTGATTGTGACTCCGAGGACCAAGATTTACCTAACATTCCACTGCTCTGTAATTAATGTCATTATATTTTAAATATTTAAATTACAGTTTATAAAAGTGTTAGTAGGATGAATGTGGTCCCCCAGGTCCATCACACAAAGATGTGCTTGGGTGCAACTGGATGCACTTCAGAAGTGCTTCTGGAGGGAGGGAGCCATGTTTCTCATCATGCAAATTTCTTATTGATAGAGAAGTTTGGAGGGAGCACCTTTTGACCATGTAATGATAGGAGATTTCTGATTATGAGAAAGGACCTTCTTTGAAAAAGCCAGTGATTGGTACTCATATATCATTTAGGTCATTTTATAAATAAGCACCAGTATTTACTACTCACCTTGCCTTCTTGCTCAACAACCTCTAGAGTGGAGGGAGAGTATCACCAGGACCACCCATCTGCAAAGGCTTCATATCTGTTTTGTGTATGGTCTGCTGAGTAGAGAGTGTGTATTTGTCTTATTGTCTATTTATTTCATCAAATTTCTTCTTATTGTATGCTCTATCCTTTATGTCATATTTCTTATTTGTGGATCTGGGGCACTAATTGCTTTGGGTTCCATCTAGCTTCTTCAAAACATAGAGGGATCAATATTTCAGCACATGTATGGCTCAATATACCTCTGCCCATGGTTTGGGAATTTCTGATTCATGTGTGGCAGGAGTAACAGGGTTGTGTGGGTCCACGTTGGTCTAGACTAGAGCCCATCCTGAGGCAAGATTCAGTAGGTATCCCCCAAGAGGTCCAGAATTCTTTCCAGATTAGTGAGGAGCTAATAACTGACTGGCAAACTGTAAAACACAGATTTACAATTCTAATTCCACTGAGAATCAAGTTTATCATTAGAAATCTATCTTTTTGCCTTCTCAGCCAATTGTTCTTCATTTTCTTCTCATTATTTCCCCTGAAAGACTGTTAGAATGCTTTCCATTGGCCTGACACGTTTTCAGCTTACCACATGGCAGTTGCTGCAGTTGACCACGTAACAATAGATTTCTGATTATGACCCTGACCCTTTTTAGCTTACCACAGTTTAATCACATGGCAAAACCCAAATACACTGATTTGCACCCACCTGCTGTTCTCAGAGCCTGCACCTCTCAGGAACTTACCTCCTCTCTGCCCACCAGGGAGGTTCTTTGATGCTTCTGGAACACGGGGCCATGCCCATTGGCTTGTCTGGACAGTAGCTCCCTCTCTGTGCCCAGGGTCCTCCTCCTTTCCCACATGGAGCACTCAGTAATTATTAGCTACACACCAGCTAATAGTTCTTGTCATGTTAAGGATATAGGTCATCATATACATGACCTATAAACGTGAATATATAAAAGCATTCTCTGGAAGGGCAGAATCAAGAGGAAATATGTGTATATATATAATGTATATGGGATTTATTAGATCGGTTTACACAACTAAAAGCTGGGTAGTCCCACAATGGCCTTCTGCAGTCTGGAGAGCGGAGGCACCAGAGCCTGCTCAGTCCAAGAAGCTGGAACCTGATAACGAGAGGGATAAATAATGCAGTCCCAATCTGGGACCAAAGGCCTGGAAGCCCTTGGAGAGTTGCTGGACTCTGCTTTAGAAGGAGCTGGAGTCTGATCTCCAGTAATTACAGCAGCAACAAAAGCACCTGCTCCAGAGGAATCACGCTTGCTTATGCTGCTGCTCCTTCCTTACTCTCCACCTCTCTGCTTCACCCAGATCCCCAACTTGCTGGATAAGTACAGCCCACACTTAAGGGGGGTCTACCCCTCAGTTTGCTGTTCCACATGCCAGTCATTTCTGGAAACACCCTCATGGACACACCCTGAAGTCTCTTAATCCAATCAAGTTGAGAATTCATACAAATGAACAATATATAATCAATAACATATGCAGGAAGGATAAATAAATATGTATTTTATTTTAAAGTTGTCACATATAAATTAGAAATAGTCAAAATACTCCACAATAAGAAAATAGTTCTATTTTCTTATGCACAAAATAATGTGGTATACAACCATTTTTTAAAATGAAGTTAGATCTATAGTGTACTTTTTGTTTCACAAGTCACGTATATTTAAAGCAGTTAGTTTGATGGTACATTTTGTTTCAATACTTGTAACAACTGCAGAGTTGCAAAAGGAAGCTGCCTGCCTGC
>JAJEJO010051321.1:0-50853 GCA_020662805.1 Glaucomys volans
TCTATTTCTGTTGTTGAAATGTGTCCCTGGAAACTTGTGGCATTTTTGTGTACATGGTTAGGGTGTATAGAGCTACTTGAGAATAGAGTACAGGTAGGTAAGAGTTTTAACAGAGTTTTTCTAATTTTTCTGGTACAGTATGATTTTTATGGAAAATATTTTAGAATGTTAAATCCAGTTTAGAAATACTTGAAAAGCATGTCTTTCTTAAGATAGCACTTTCTTTTACATATTAGATGTTCAAGAATGGTAATGAATAATTGGCTTTGTTTTATTTGATAGACTTGTACTTCATTTCCATTGTATTTCTCTTAGATTTATCTTCTTCAGGCAGGTGGAATAAATGAATGAATTATAAATTGTCATGTACTGAATGGAACGATGAGCCAGCTGTCTATAGCTGCATGATTATTAATCATCTATTTTCATCCTTTCATTCAACTCAGCTTTGCTCATTTTAGCTGGCAGAGTTGGGATTTCCAACCCCAGGTTCTGCTGTAAAGTCCATTTTTTTCAATATTCCTTTGGGTTCAATTTTGGGCTTTCCTTTAAAGGGGTAGTAGATTCTGTCTTTTGTAAAATGAACCCATGTGACACTATGCACACTATGCTAGAATGGAAAGGAAGGCAAGTTATGTTTTACACACACACACACACACACACACACACCTTTATATTCAACTACTGTGTGTATGTATACATAAATATGTGTGTGTGTATGTATTCTATTTTGTATTTTTTATATATATCACAAAACGTATATAGGAACAGTACCTTCTCAATCTTATGATGATCGATTTTCTACAACTCTCAAGAAGGAAGTACTTCCACTGGTGCTTTTATTTATTCTGTGCCATTTTCCCCTAGAGCAAAAGAATGATGAAGCAAATTAAATTCTAACCAAGGAAAAGTTTATTTCTCTCCAATGGCAAGTAGTTCAACAGCCCAGTTACACTCCACATAGTGCAGTGACCTAAACAAACAAAACCCATCCAACCTCACAAGGTCCCCACCAAGAGCAATGGTGAGAGATTGGGTGGAGCTGGTTATTGTGAATAACTCAAGGAAATATTTTCTATCTTTCATTTCCCCTTTTAGGTTGTTGATAAGGGACAAATTCAAGAGGTAAAAGATAGGAAAGTTCTAGGTTTATTTTTATTCCTCATGCAGTATATATAGAACACACAATGCATGTTGGTTGAATGTTGCATACATTTGCTATACTCCATCAGAAGTGAGTGTATTTGTTATGGAAGTATGATTTGTGAAGAGTTAAAGTAAAGAAGTCCAGGTGCTTTTCTCGACTCAGCAGTAGGGCTAGTTAACAGGTGCTTAGCATGCAAAAGTTAAATAATTAAAATGTCCTGTGCAATTAATAGTATCTTAGAATTATGTCAGTAGCTCTATCAATTATAGTAACCTTCCTTCTCGGTTCCAGTAAGTTCACCTGGTAACACATACACCCACATAACCAAAGAGATAGATAATTTAGCAAGGTTTCAAGGAGAGCTATAGTAGTAATCAAATATTGGGAAGTGTTTTCAGAGGAAGAGTTAAAATAGCACAGGTTTGCAGGATGGGGAAGAAAACACTGAGGGCTTTCTAAATAGTATTTTTTAAAACTATGAAAGACTATGAACCAGGTACAGTGGCACACACCTATAACCCCAGGGACTCAGGAGGCTGAAGCTGGAGGATTTTAAGTTTCAAGCCAGCCTCAGTAATTTTATTGAGACCCTCAATCTTAGTGAGACCCTGTCTCAAAATAAAAAAACAAAATGGTCTGGGGACGCAGCTCAGTGGCTCAGTGGTTAAGCATGCCTGAGTTCAACCCCCAGCATTAAAACAAACAAACAAACAAACAAACAAAACAAAAAGCAAAATAACACTTTATGCATGTAAAGGTTATCAGCCTGAGACCATGCTGTGTCTAATTCAGGCGTGGAGGTTCTCTGAAATATAGATGCTTAGGTTCTGGCTCACTCAAGAGCTATTGAATTCAGTTTTGAGTGGGGGTGAGGGGTGGGGCTCAGACCACTATGCTTTTTGAAAGTTTTTCTGATGTTCTGTAAGTATAGCTGAGATTGAGAACAATTGTTCTCGTCACTTATTCTCCCATCATGACTGACTAAATATGTGGGTGTTTGCAGGCTCCTTATATTCCAGGATTTCTTGTCATAAAATACTTAGTATAGCTCATAGGCAGTGGCTATGTCCCTAAAATTAAGCTTCTACTGTGCTCCTGACGTGGTGTTAGATTTCTTATTTTACTTCATTCTCAATGTAACCTTTTTAGAAAGGTATTATCATTTTCATTTTCTACATGAAGAAATGAACACTCACAAAGTTTCAGTGACTTGCCTAACATAGTAAACCACAGGAACCAGGATTTGAATCCAAATCCACTTTTAGTAAAATGGACCCAAAATCTCCTCAAAATTCAAAATTGACTCTGAGAAATGGATCTGAAAACCAAAAGCTGACTGACATAAAAATCCTACTACATTGACTGTCCCTGATACCAGAATTGAGGAGGAAGAGTTGAAATATATTGATAACTGTCAAAATTTACTCATTTCTATATTTGTTTATGCCAGCAAACTCTATGCTTATTCACATGTCATCCATACTTATTTGTGTATTACCATGCAAAGAGTGGAGCAATCCAAATAAGAAGTTGGGTTTTTGGAAAACTTATTTTTTTCCTTTTTCTTATACCACTTAGAATTTCATAGTGGTTTTGAGTTTATATGTGTGTGGGGGTGGCAGATATGGTGGCAGCATCTTTAAAATCAACTGTCAGATGGTGATTCCCAAAGAAGTTCAGATTCTTGTCTTCTCATGTCATTTGATCTTGTTACCACAGCCATTCATTATGTGTTACTAGGCTGATTTGAGTTTTGTTATCTCTTGTTAGCTTGCTTGTCCCATCCTGGTCATCCTTTTCTCTACTGTTAGGTTAGCCTATACCTGTAGAATGTCAGGAAAAGGTGAATTTATGCCCAGAGATGTTCACTCTCACCTGACTGCTGCATTAGTCCACCATAGTCACCTTCAGCCATTTCTGATATCTCACGTATCTAAATAAATACATTGAGGAGTAAGCATTTTGTATAACACTTTTTTTTTATTCATTGTACATAAATGGGGTACAACTTTCGTTTCTCTGGTTGTACACAAAGTAGAGTCACACCACTTGTGTAATCATACATGTACATAGGGTAATGATGTTTGTCCCATTCTATTTTCTTTCCTTCCCCCTGCTCCCTCCCTGCTCCTCATTTTCCTCTATACAACCCATCCTTCCTCCATTCTTGCCTCCCCCTCCCTGTTATGTATCATTATCCACTTATCAGAGAAATCATTCGGCCTTTGATTTTTTGGAATTGGCTTATTTCACTTACCATGATATTCCCCAGCTCCATCCATTTATCTGCAAATGCCATAATTTTATTCTTCTTTATGACCAAATAATATTCCATTGTGTTTATATACCACATTTTCTCTATCCATTCATCTACTGAAGGGCATCTAGGTTGATTCTACATTCTAGCTATTGTGAATTGAGCTGCTATAAACATTGATGTAGCTGTGTTACTGTAGCATGCTGATTTTAACAGTTCTGATTAAACTACTCCATATTTTGCAGTTTACTCAGGACTGAGGCCTATTATGAGTGTTCTTGGTATGCAGTGTGGTGATGAATTTATCCTATCAGCATCATGCTTTTTCCATAAAGGGTGTGATGGCATTATTGCTTTTTTTATTCTTGTCTTGTAGTGAATTATTGGAGACTTTGCTGTTCAGGTGGGAGAATTTGGTAATAAATTTCGTTCTCTGTTACCAATGACATGATTTAATTTATGTTTGATTTTTACAATGTAGGTTGATGTCATATTCCCATGTTCTTTTACTTTGTGATAGTTTTATCCCTTTAACCTTTAATATGCAGCCTTCAAGCACATAATGTAGACTTCTGTAGGACTTCATCTGGAGTGTCCTAGCTCTGCCTAAGGAGTTGTTTCACACAGGTTCTTACCTGAATTTTAGAAGTGTAATTTTTTCATAAAGCCCAAGTTGAGGTAATCAGTCATTTAGATAGCTTAATTATCCATGTACAGCTTTGAAAGTAAATGTCTTTGAATCCATAAATTTTGTATAGAAAGATTGTAAATTACTGAAAAAAATGTGTTATAAACTCATAAACAAAAGTAGTTGCTTTTTTTTTTTTTTTACTGAAATTTACCTTCAGAAAAGCAAATATGCACTTTAGGAGAGGATGATTCTTTTGCACAGATGAGTGACACTTAGATCACTGTGTTTCAGAGATAATTCAGACAGTCTTAATGTTGTGAGAAAAAGGAAATTCGTCCACAAATGTAGTATGATAGTTCTAAAACTATTAGTTTTAATAAATTCTATGATTTTTATAGGGAAGTATCATTTTCTGCTGTGAATAAAGTTATAATTTGTAAATTCTGTCCTTCACTGTAATCTTTCTTTCATGGTTTGAGGGGGGGAAAAGCACATTTTGCTTACATTGGGCTTATGTAATGACTTAGATCTCTTCTACTAGCCTGGTTGTGTTAGGTTTGATATTTATAAGTTAAACTATCCTGAAGAACTTTCCTGGATTCTAAAATAAGACTTTTTTTTTTTTTTTTACTAATAATTTATGGTCTTTTAACTTCTTCTTGGGGTCATTTTAGTGAGGACTATTTATTTTCTTTAGACATAAAAGATAGGCTAAGTATACTTAGTGATTAGGTGTGTGTCAGAAGTGTGAGTCTTCAAGCCCTCCTTATTTTCATTGAAAGTATTGTCTTGCAACGTCATGTTTTGTAGTGAACTCAAATGGCTTTATTCCAAGTTGGTCATTTTACCAAGTGGAGTTTCCTACAATTGTGAATGGTCAAATGCATGTATTTGATCAAAAGTCACAAATAGTTCTATGGGCATTTTAAATTACATACCTTAACCAAGTTTCATTCTTCGTTCTAGGACTCAAAACTTTCTTTTAACACCAGAAGGAATTTTTAGATAGTCATTGGACATTCCTTGGAATATCCGTGGAGCTCTTTAAATGATGTCATTCCAGGAAAGAGCAACTTCAATATCTTTGATTTTATTAAAAGATTAGCCCAGTACCGTCAAATGTCATATGACATTCAATAAGCCATCTACTTCCAACCAAATATTTTGAATGACTTAGCATAAAATAGCTGCATTTTATACTTACATAGAAGATGGAACTTTGTATGTACTTGGTACTCAACTATTTGTCCTTTGAGTAATCTTTTATGTGTGAGATGCTCATATACATATGTTAGAAAAATGCACTAAAATGCCCTTTGAATAGGGAAGTTAGATAAATTAAAGAAATTGAGTATTATAAATAATCTAAGTCACATGGACATTTAAATGATGTGAATCAACAGTGATGTTTTCTGAAAAAGAAAAAGGCCTTAGTAAAAGTATGATTCTATATGAGTAAGAAAATTATATGAAGTTATAATAAAATTTCATGTTGTCTACAAACACCAACAAACAACTCATAACCTCATGATCATATAGCTCTTCAAATTTGCAGTTTCTACCATTATTTCATTATTACTCTAACAAATACTTACTGATTTATTTTAGTTATTTTCTTAGTGGATACTTTTTGGCGGGGGGACGGGTGTACCAGGGATTGAACTCAGGGGCACTTGACCAGAGCCACATCCCCAGCCCTATTTTGTATTTTGTTTAGAGATGGGGTCACACTGAGTTGCTTAGCACCATGCTTTTGCTGAGACCGACTTTGAACTTGCAATCCTCTTGCTTCAGCCTCCCGAGCAAATGGGATTACAGGTGAATGCCACCATGTCCTACTTACAATTAACTTTTTAAATTTAAAACTACCAACTTCGAATTAACATAATTGTGGTAACACAGAAATTTGCTCTAATATAACTTCATTTCATCCTCTTGTTTGTGTTGTTTTTGTATGAATTCTATTTTTATATACATGATAAGCATATCAAGACAGATTTGTAATTTTTGCTTTATGTAGTTATTTTTTTAATTGTATGGGGGGAGGGGGATTATACAGAAAAATGTTCATAATGTCTTGTATATTTCCCCATGAATCATCTTTACCCATGCTATTTTTTTAAAATGTGAATTTGAGTTACTGTTTAGTGTCCTTTCTTTTTGGCCTGAAATTCTCCCTTTATGATTTTAGTATTTCTTAAAGAGCAGGTCTGATAGCAACAAATTCTTTCAATTTTTGTTTACATGGGAGTGCGTTAATTTTACCTTCATTTCTGACAGATAGTTGTACTGGATATTAGAATTCTTGGTTGACATTCTTTTCATTCAGCATCTTCATCTCACTGCCTTCTGGACTCCATGCTTTCTTACTGGTTATTACTTGTGCCTGATGAATAATTTTTCTTTAGCTCCTTCCAACTTTCTCTCTTATGTTTTTATTCAACAGTTTGACTATGATGTATCTAGGTGTGGAACTCTTTGAGTGCACCCTAGATTTTGTTAATATTTTTGGTTGTGTATATTACTATTGCTCTTTAAAATTGTGAAGTTTTTAGCCATTATTTCTTCAAATATTTTTCTGTCAGTTTCATTACACATATGTTGGTGTAATCAGTCATGTCCCAAAGATAGCTTATGTTCTGTTACTTGCATTCATTCTTTTTCCTTTCTATTCCTCAGACTGGATAATCTCAAAATTTGCTCTTTCATTCTCCTGCCAGTTCAAATATGCTATTGAGCCCCTCTAGTGAATATCGCATATCAGTTGTTATAATTTCCAGATTTTGAACTTCTATTTTATTCCACTTTATAATTTCTATTACCTTATTGATGTTGATATTTTCTGTTTTTCTTTAATATCCATTGTCATCCTTTCTTGGAATTCCTTTGACATGGTTCCTTTAGTTATTTGAATGCATTTTTAAGTGACTTGTTAATATCTTTGTTTATTAAGTCTAACATTTGTGCTTCCTGGATAATTTCTATTGTTTTATTTTCCTACATATAAGCCATACTTCTCTGTTTCTTTGCAGTCTTAGAATATTTGTTGAAAATTGGGTAGTTGTTTATTACAATATGGCAACTTTGAAAATCACATTAGTACCTCCATAGGGTTTTTTTTGTTTTGTTTTGTTTTTGTCATGGCTGTTTGTTTAGTGACTTTTCTGGATTAATTTTTGTAAAGTCTGTATTGTTTTTTATAAGTGGCCCATCAAATGTCTGCTTGGCTTGGCTGAGTGGCTATCTGGTGATTCAGGAGAAATTTTAGTGAATGTCTTGAAAGAAGACTCTGCTTTGCTGTGGAATACTGTGTTGGTGCATGCCTCAAAGTTCTGGAAGTTTATGTTTTCTCTACATTTTAATTTCTACTCTTGCAGAGTTTCAAGGTTAACCAGAATTGAGAGATGAGAATTTTCTTAGATCTTTCCTGAGCATGCACAGAGCCAAGTATGCATGTGTGGCCTTTTCAATCCTCAGAAATATGTTGGAACTTTTCAAAATTTTATAGGAATATCTCATTACCAGATTTTTCTTTCAAGTTTTTTCGACAGCCACTTCATCTGCCCACTGACTTTGGCAGCTGTGATGTTAAATAGCTATGATGTTAAACAATTGATTCGGAATGGTTTTACCTAACATCTTGGAGTATGGAACGTTTCCCCTGAGTGAGTTCTATACCAGGTAAAATAGAGACAAGTCCTATAAGTAAGGCTTTTGCAGGGAGCTGCTGAACATTATAGGGAATTCTTTGTGTGTGTGAGGTGTCTTGCATTGCATCCCCTTTAGTAGACATAAGGCTGCTGGTTTTAATACTTGCCATTATTATGAGGCTGTTGTGGAACTGGGGAGAGAGAAATGGGATTGAAGCAAATTAAAAGCACCAAAAGTGCTTATTATTTGTACAGTGATTTTGCTGATTTTCTTGAATAAATACTTGATGGATTGTTGTAAACCTTTCAGTGATTTCTGGAGTTTTGGAAAAGTTAATTTTGACAATTTTTTGAGCATTCCTCTTGCTTTTAAGAAGATGGGGGTTTTGGGAGGTTCTTATTTCACTATTCCAGAAATGCTTCTTCTCTGGTCTTTCAATTAAATGGAGAACTTCAACAGTTAGAGCTGTGAGCTCAAATTCAGTGTTAGGTGGATCTAAAAAGCATATGAAGTAAAGTGTTGGCATAAAGTCATCTGGAAAGTAAAATAAAGTAGGCAAGGTTGGTAAATTCAAGCTAAGGTTGAAAAATTTTACTTTGAATAAAAAATATTTTGAAAGTACTTAGTTCTTGGGCCAGGAATAATGTGAGGAGAAGGTATTCAAAGGTTTTTCTGATAGCTGGGCATAGCATGACATGAAGCTATTTAAGAATAGAGATGAGCTCAGAGGCAGTGGGAATGGTCTGCATGTGTGATGTTGGACCCTGGCTTAACCTGCCAGGAATGGACATGGAAAGGGAGGGTGAACCAGTCAGGGCACTTGCTGATAGACTGGATCTTAGGGGTCAGGAATGAGAGGAGTTTCAAAGGATGCAAATGATGCCACTCTACTGTGCCAGGATGCTGGTAGAGTAACAACACTAGCGGCACTGGAAAAGCAGACGTACGGTAAATTCTTATTTTGATAACTTAAAGTTTCCTTCATTTAGCTGATGGTTTCTTAACCTCCTTGCAGATACATGATTAAATGATTAATTGATCAAATGATTAATTGATCATTAAAGCCAGAATTTTTATGACATTAAATACTGAATATCTTAATGTGGCCTCCTAAATGACATGAATAAAAAAGAGTATTTTCTAAACATCCAAAGATGTTCTAAAATATTTATCATCTTAACTTCCTTTTCTAACATGTGATTCTCTTGGAAAGCAAAGGTAAAAATTCTAGGAGTTTGTCTTAATGAATTTTAATTGCTGTGTGCAGAAATGATAGGTTCATGACCTTGAATGTTTATTAATAGACCAAATGAAAGAATCCTGAATTCAAGCGCTGCTGTTACTTAGAACACAATGCTTTTATCATTATTTTTTCAGTGACTTCTTGCCTTTAGTTTTCTTCCGTTCTTGGTGAGAGAAAATAATAAATGAAAAACTGGATAATTATCCATGAGATGGCCACTTTAATCCGTATAATTGAGAAATGTTAATTCCTATTTGGAATCAAATTTCTCTACTTTCCTCTGAGCCAATGAACAGTTCTCATTTAGTTATTCATGTGTATACATACTTGTAATAATTTCAAGGCTAAAGGTAGCAATACTTTTAAAAATATTGGCATCACAATATAGTCTATCAGTATTTTAAATTATATTAACCATCTAGGAACAAAACCTTATCTGTAGATTAAGTAAATAATAAAATTTACATATCCATATTTATTATTTTTAATTTTTCCTAAATGGAAATTGATTGTTGCTTTTTGCTAATATATGTATTTTTCCAAAAATAATATAACTTACCTGTTGGAGTTGGGCAAAGAAAGCAAGGTTATTTCCTTTTCTTTCATATTTGTGTGTGTGTGTGTGTGTGTGTGTGTGTGTCCAAAGCCATTAACTGGGCTTCTCTCTATTCCTGCTCTTTGCTGGGGAGGGTTAACTTATTTGTAAATTTGGGAGCAGGAGCTGAGAGCATGCATCATTTTTTGTCTTTGTGATCTTCTTACCTGCAGAGAGTATGTGAGTTAAATTTAGCAGTAAAGATCCAGGTAGGGAGAACTGATGCCAATCTACCATATTCTAGGGTTTAATAGTAAGAAGGCTTTATCACCTTGTGCCTAAGCCAGTATCTGCTTCATCACTGGCCTAGCTGGCATTTTAATCCCTTTTATCTGATCTCTGTTTTATTCACAGGTTGGCAAACTGAGTTTTCTGGACCAAATCTACTCCATTGCAGGTCAAATCTGGCAAGCTTTTACATTTATATATTGTCTGTTGCTGCTCTCATGCTGTAACAGTGGCATTGAGTAGTAGTGACAGGAGACCTGGCCTGCAAAGCTTAAAATGTGTACTATGTGGCCTGTACAGGAAAGGTTTGTTGAGCCCTGAACTCTTATCTATAATTTGGAAAGTGTATAAGGAAGTCATGAATTATATTTTCTAAATTCCTAAGTTAATCCTAATATTATCATTTAGGCATCTGTAAATTTTTTTAATTTGAAAAACATGTTTTAATATTCAAAATGGTGGAACCCCTTGGTGTAAAGGATGATCAGTAGTCAGGGATAGGAGTTTGGAGACTATTTAAGTAACATAGGTGTGAGCTGATGAAGCATGAACTAGTTTGGTGTTCATGGATAGAGAAGAAGTGATATTAGGACGAATTATGAAAAGTTTCCAGAAATTGATGACTGCTTCTAAACCGGAACAAGGACCATGATGGAACAAGAGAAAGAAAAATACCTGTAAGAGTTCAAACGTAGGTCAAGTGGATGAACGTCCCGGGAGTAGCATATACTATATTTTTTATTCTGTTTGTTTTGCCGTGGGCTATTAAATTACATATTCTCTACCATCAGGAATAAAGACCCCAAGCTTAGTCACAGCCATCACTCAAGACCCTCACTATGATCAGATCTCCTTTTCCTTTGATCTTCCCTTCCAATAATAAATGTCTCTGCAACTTCAGCACCAATCTAGCATTTTGTTCTTAAGAACTTTATGATGTTCTTTGTCTTCCCCAATGTTTAAATTTAATATCAGTTATTCTTCTTATGGAATAACATAGTTTATCTCTTGGTTCTCTGTACCTAGTTGTGAAGTCATTTTTTAGTTCAATTATTTGTTGTTATTAATTTTTATATTAATTTGTTTTTTTCTCTTTTCCAAAAATAGAACATGAGAAAATAGACTCCTCTCATTGCAGAAGTCCTTTCAGATAAGTTATCTGAATTCATTCTCATTTTTCTTCTCTTTCATTGAGTGTAACTGATGCCTCCTTGACAGTGCACTCCTTGGTCTTTAACCTCAAAGTTGTTTCAGATGATGTTTTCCTCTTTGCCTTCTCATCAGTGAACTACATTCTATTTCTCCTGATTTCTTGTGTAGGTCATCTAAGTCTTTTATTGAGGATTCACACTGATATTACCCCTACTTTTGCTTAGCATTTGGAATGCTTTCAGTTGCTTTTATCTGTTTAATTAAAGAGATTATTTTGGGGATTTCACCATTTCCAGTTTCATCTGGGGGATGCAAATTTCTGCTCAATAGTACCAGAAATAAATAATCAAAGTTTTTTTATTTTTGAAATGGTATTATAACCTTCTTTGGGTAGTTTTTAGACTCACAGATTATTTTCCCTTGAAAATAACATACATGCAATTTTTTAAAAAAACAAGTAAAACAAGAGGTATGATCTCATTCCCCAATGGTAAAATCAAAATTTTCTAACCATTCCTTCCAGAAATATTCTGTGCATATATAATGTTGCCTATTTTTTTCAGAAATGTGAACATGAATTGCATATTTTTTGTTCCCTTTGTCTTAGCACAACATATTGATAGTTCTGCATTTATCTCAGTTTTAAATGACTGAATCATGATGGCTATATTTATTGACCACGTAGGTACTTAGACACTACACTAAACACTTTACACAATATATTTAATTTTAATTCAAATTTATCATTTATTTTATTATTTCATTTACAACTACCAACAAAACTGTGAAGTAGATACTATTAGTATTCTAATTTTCCAGATGAAGAAATTGAAATTTTGCCAGGGCAACTTTGCTAAAAAGGAAGACTTGGGATTCAGACTCTGGGCTCATATTCTTTTGACTACTATTCCAATGTTATTCAAGTATATTAATCACCAACTAATTGCACCAAAATGAAGTGGAATACTTGGAAAACAGATCTCTAGGTTCACCTTTAGAGATTCTATTTAGTACGAATTTAGAGGAGAATCACATATCTGCATTATTTATAAGTGCTTCAGGTGGATTTTATTTAAGTCAGAGAAATGCTGCATTTTCTTATATTTCCTGTTTATATGAATAATACTTATTAAATGATCTCTTAAAGATGAATCTAAAATAATTTCTAGTCTTTTAATATTATAAATGACACTTCAGTGTGCATCATTGCAAGTATATTTTTATTTGTATTTAGAAGTTTAATTGTAGAGAAGAATTCTATTTCTATAAAATTCCAGGGTCAAAGGATATGTGTGTTTAAAATTTGATGTTGAGAATTTTATCATGAACTGTGATAATATCCTTTTCCTGGCTAGTACCTAGCAGTTAATTTTTTTTTTTCTAAGGAGTAAAGATTTCAGAACATTAAAAGTGATTAGTCAAACATTTTCCACTTTTTTTTTTCACAAATGTAGGTACATTATTACCCCCCTCCCTTTTTTTTTGCCCTATATTAGTTTGCTAGACCTACCATAACAAAGTATTACAAATTGGAACATAAACAATAGAAATTTATATCTTGCAATTTAAAGGCTGGAAGTTGGAAATCAAGGTGTTGTCAAGGTTGGCTCCTTTTGAGGGCTATGAGAGGCCTCTTCACTAGATACTGGTTTTCTGGCAATCTTTGGCATACATAGGTTTGAAGCAGCATAACACCAATCTTTGTATGGTATTCTTCCTATCTACATGTCTTTCCAAAATTTTTTACATGGATAGCAGTCATTGACTTAGGTCCACCTTGATAACTTCATTTTAATTTAATGAATTCCGTTTATAATGATCCTATTTTCAATTAACATCACGTTGTGAGGTACTAGGAATTAGGACTTTGATGCATGAACATACCAAAGTAACATTCTTCGGTTGCTTGTTGCTGGTGAGATTTCTGGTTTGCTTTCAAATGTTTAATTAGCATCTCCATTTTTGGCTGACAAGAGAGGGTTTGCAAAGAATCAAACTCTGTGGACATTAATTGGTAAATTCTTCCAAAGCTGGGCTGGGGGTAACATCTTGATACCCATTTACAACTCATTAGATTGATGTTGGCCAATTTTGATTGCAGTTTTTCTCATTTATGACACTAAGGCAAGTTTTCTTCTACCCCTACCCTCTCATTTCATTATTTAATAGAAACATATAGACTAGCAAATTATGAACTTTTTAGAGAGTGAGAATGATAATTATTTAATGCATATAAATTGTGCTTTGTAGCATCATGCTTTAGAAATAATAATGGCAGTTTATCAATCTAGTCTATTCCCAGGTGAAGGAAAAATTTTAATATGGCAAAAATACTAAAGTTCATGTTGTCTAGTGATTGAACAAATTAGATTCCTGAAAGAGATTTATGTCAATTCACCCTTGGAACAATAGTATATAAAAGTGTCCTTTTTCTTAAGCCCTCAATAACACTATGTATTATATATAATAATTTGATCAAGAATGGTATGTGGTGCTTTAATTAACATGTATTTAATCACAAATGAGATCAAGCATCTTTTCTTATGCAGAATTTCTGTTCTTCATGAATAGCTTTAATCTTTTGCCCATTTTTCTCTTAGGTTGATGATTTATTTAATCTGTTTGTAATTTTCTTTACATATTATAGATATTAACCTTTTGTCATATTTGTCAAAGAATTTTCCAAAATTTTTTGCCTCAATTTTTATGAAATTTTATTTAAATGGAAATAATATTTGCATGTACTCAAATTTATCAGTATTTTTTCTGCAACTCTGGTTATATGTGTGTTTTAGTCAGCTTTTTTTCCACTGTGACCAAAAGATCTGATAAGAACAGTTTTAGAGAAGGAAAAGTTTATTCTGTGGCTCATGGTTTCAGAGGTCCCAGTCGATAGACTGCTGGCTCCATTGCTTTGAGCCTGAGGTAAGGCAGCACACCATGGCAGAAGGAAAACAAGCTCAAGGACACTGGGAAGCAGAGAGAGAGAGAGAGAGAGCGAGCTCCTGTCTTAGAGAACAAAATGTATACCTAAAGGCATACCCCCAATGACCCACCTCCTCCAGCCATACTCTCCCTACCTACAGTTACCACACAGGTAATCACTATCAGGAGATTAATGCACTGATTAGGTTAAGGCTTTCCTAATCCAATTTTTTTCACCTCTAAAGTTTCTTACATTGTCTTATGCAGGAGCTTTTGGGGGACACCTCATATCTAAACCATAACAATGTGTCTGATTGTATCTTTTGGTCAAAGGTCAGTATTATTTCAAGAGTAATGTAACAGGCATATTTATTATTTAAATCTTTATCTGAAGTTAATTTTGGTATAAGAAATATAGTAGGCATTCAGTTTTGTTATTTCTATCTAAAGGCAGTCAGTTGTCTCCTGGCAATTATTGTGTAATCTGTTGTTCTCCTACTGATTTGAATTACCACCTTCATTTATAATGAATTTCTGCAAGTATTGGAACTTTGTTTTTTAATATAATCTTTATTCTACTGCCTTTCAATTATTATAGCAGAACCATTTATATTGGGGGTGGGGGGTGGTGGGTAAGAGAAAAATTTACGAACTTCAGATTATGAAGAGGGAAATGAGAGGGAAGAGGGAGCCAGGGTATGAAAGATGGAGGAATGAGACAGACGTCATCCCCCTATGTACATGTGTGATTACATGAATGGTATGAATCTACATTGTGCACAACCATAGAAAGGAAAAGTTGTACCCCATTTGTGTACAATGAATCAAAATGCAGTCTGTAAAAATAAAAAACAAACAATATAAAATAAAATAAATAAATATATGGTAAAGGGTGGTCTCCAACCCCTCCACTACTTTTCTTTTTCAAATTGATATGTGGCTACTGTCATACAATTATTTTCCCAAATGCTTTCTGAGATTACTTGTCAAGATCCAAGATGGTGTTGGAGGGAAACACTAGTTCTATAGTGCTGCATTAAATTTAAGAATTAGAAAGAATCACCATTTTTAAAATATTGAGCCATGTTAGGAAATAACAAGGTGTATTTTCCCATTGGAGTCCAGTTTTATGTCCCTTTCTCAGCCTATGCTTCCCTTCTGCTGGTGTTATTATATGAGTTTTCTGTTGCTACTGTAACAAGTTGCCACAAATTTAGTGGTTATAAAACAACACAGATTTATTACTTGATTGTTTTGGAGATCTAAAGTGGGTCCCACTAGGCTAAAACCAAAACAAGACTGCTTTCCTTTCTGGAGGCTCTAGGAGATAATCTATTTTCGTACCTTTCCCAGCTTCTGTGAGCTGATTACATTCCCTTTCTCATGGCTAATTTCCAAATCCAAAGCTAGCACCTTGCCTAAGTCTGACACTGACTCTTTTTCATCCTCCTACTTCTAAGGACCTTTCTCGTTATACTGGGCTGCCTAAATAATCCAGAATGATCTCATCTCAAAATTTATCTGCAAGGAGCTTCCTTCCATGTAACATAATGTATTCACAGGATGCAGGATTAGGTCATGACATTGAGGGAGGCTATTATTCTACTGACCACTGTCATGAATGCTCCTTTCCATAGGACTGCCTGCTATCAATCATCCTTTTCTACCATCCCAAATCTCTCTTAAAAATCTCTTTTTTAAAGGTTACATTTATTATTTTATTTTTCTGTGTTTATATTATGATGTTCATGACTACAATGTCATTGTAAATCTTTTTTAAAAATATTTTTAAGGTGTTGATGGACCTTTATTTTATTTATTTATATGCAGTGCTGAGAATTGAACCCAGTGCCTCATACATGCTAGGCAAATGCTCTACCTTTTATCTACTTTGAGTCATTTGGAATTTTGAGTCATCAGAGTTGAAAGATTCATAAACCCGCACTCCCTAGTGTTAGTGTTATTTTCCCCATTATCAGAAAAAGACTTTTGGAAGCAAAGTATCAGGTAGCTTGTATTAACATAATACTTCTCTTGATTGTCTTAATTTGCCTAGCATCTTAAAACTCATCTAATTCAAACTGTCATCTTCTATATGCAGGAGATGCCTTGTGTCAATCAGGCTATGCTTGAAGACTCCAGGGGTTGAGAACCTGCTACGTATTAAGCAGCAAATTTCATCCTGGAAAGCTCTAATTGTTAGAAACCTTATCTCCAGTTTAAATATTCTCCTTATTTCTGTTTTCCCATCCTGTTTCTACCCCTTTGGAGAGAGAACAATTCTAATCTCTCCTACCTTTTGAATATTTGTAAAGCATGTTTCTTTGCACCTCTTCTTCCTCCTCCTCCTCTTCCTCCCTTTTCTTCTTTTCTTCCTTATGTGACACCAGTTTAATGCTCACCCTTGTCCTCCCCCATGTCCAGAGGAAACAGTGCATTTGGTCTTTGCTCCTCGTTACATGTTGGCCCCCACCCAGGCCAAGTGCAGCTGTGTGGGCTCTATGCACTGATGCTTATGCTTCTTTGGCTCCCCCCATGGCTAAGAATAGGACTGTGCAGCTTCTTGGAGATGCCATGTCCAGGTTGTCCAGGAAATCCTCAAAGATCCTCAAAAATCTTATTTCTGATTTTATAAACCACATCACTGGTACTTTTGTGAATCATTTGGACTGATATATGGGTTCCTGATAATGTCTTTTATAAGTCAAAAGGACAAACTGCTGCCCTTAGCCCCTATGATGCATAAAACTTTGTACTACCTTTCTAAACCATGCTCAGCATAATCCAGTTAGCCTGTATTTTATTAAATTACTAAATCAGATGATTCCCAATACTAGTTATCTCAGAAGACAAAAGGCCTGGCCCTTTCTCTAATTTAATTTTATATCAACCAATGTCACCTTAAGTCTTTAACTAGTATACTACATTCTGACTCATACCAACAGCTGTAAGTCCCAATTCTATTTTAAGCAATTCTTTTTTTCAAAAAAGAATTTGTCGATGGACCTTTATTTTATTTATTATATGTGGTGTTGAGAATTGAACCCAGTGCCTCACACATGCTAGGCAAGCACTCTACCACTGAGCTACAAGCCCATCTCCCCAATTCTTTTTTCATGGTGTTGCTAACCCACATATCCCAGTGTTGAATTTTTGTAGCTCATTTCTTTTTTAAGCTTGGGACCTTATATTTAATTACTTATAAACTTTGACTTGTTAGATGGTTTTAAACATCTGTAGAAATACATTGTGTATAACCTATAAAAGCATGTCACACAGGCTTTTTTTTCTGTTTCTGAATTTATTTATTTTTTATTTTTTTATTTTTTTATTTTTTAATTTTTATTTATTTAATTTTGATTCATTGAACACAAATGGAGTACAGCTATTGTTTTTCTGGTTGTACACAAAGCAGAGTCACCCCATCTATGCATTCATACATGTACACAGGGCAATGATGTCTGTCACACATACTGTTATTATTCTTACCCCCCAAACTTGACCCCACCCCTCCCTTCCCTCTATGCTCTCTATTCTTCCTCCATTCTTACCACCCTTCCCCCCTGCATTATGCATCATCATTCATTTATCAGAGAGACCACTCGGCCTTTGGATTTTGGGGATTGGCTGATCTCACTTAGCATAACAGTCTCCAACATCATCCATTTACCTGCAAATGCCATAATTTTATTCTTCTTTATGGCTGAGTAATATTCCATTGTGTATATATACCACAGTTTCTTTATTCATTCATCTACTGAAGGACATCTAGGTTGGTTCCACAATCTAGTGATTGAGAATTGAGTAGCTATGAACATTGATGTGGCTGCATCACTGTAGTAATCTGATTTTAAGTCCTTTGGGTATAGGCCAAGGAGTGGGATAGCTGGGTCAAATGGTGGATCCATTCCAAGTTTTCTAAGGAATCTCCACACTGCTTTCCAGAGTGGCTGCACCAACTTGCAATCCCACCAGCAATGTACGAGTGTACCCTTTCCCCACATCCTTGCCAACACCTGTTGTTGTCTGTATTCTTAATAAAAGACATTCTAATTGGGGTAAGATGAAATCTTAAGGTAGTTTTGATTTGCATTTCTCTTATAACTAGGGATGTTGAACATTTTTTTCATAAATCTATTGATTGCTTGTAGATCTAGTTTTTTGAGGACTCTCCATGCTGCTTTCCAGTGTTGTTGTACTAAATTGCAGTCCCACCAATAATGCATGAGTATACCTTTTCCCCCAACTTGTTGCCCACATTTATTATTTTTTGTATTCTTGGTGATTGCCATTCTGACTGAAGTGAGATGAAATCTCAGTGTAGTTTTGATTTGCATTTCTATGATTGTGAGAGATATGGAATATTTTTCATATATTTATTGGCCATTTGTATTCTTTGAGAAGTCTCTCTTCAGTTCTTTTGATCAGTTATGGAGTTGTTTGTTCAATGTTAAATTTTTGAGTTCTTTATATATTCTGGGGATTAATCCCCTGTCTGAGGAGCAGGTGGCAAAGATCTCCTTTCATTCTGTAGATCTTCTCTACAGAAAACTTTTTATTGTTTACTTTGCTGTGCAGAACTTTTTAATTTGATGTTGTCTCATTCACTTAGGAAGCAGAAGAGGGAGCACTTGGTTTTATTTCTTGTGTTTCAGAAGTCTTGTTAAGGAAGTTGATATCTGTGCCAAGGTTTTGGAGTGTTGAGTCTACATTTTCTTCTAGAAGTTGCAGAGTTTCTGATCTAATTCCTAGGTCTTTGCTCTGCTTTGATTTTTCTTTTGTGGAGGAAGAGAGATAGGGATCAGTTTTCATTCTTCTTCATATTAATGTCCAGTTTTCCCAGCACCATTTGTTTAAAAGGCTGTCTTTTCTCTAACATATGTTTTTGGTACCTTTGTTGAATATCAAATGATTAAGTATGTAGATTTGTCTCTGTGTCTTCTATTCTATTGGTCTGCATGTCTGTTTTTGTGCCAAAACCATGCTGTTTTTGTTACTATAGCTCTGTAGTATAATTTGAGGTTCAGTATTATGATGCCTCCAGCTTCCCTCCTCTTGCTCAGAATTACTTTGGCTATTCTGGGTCTCTCATTCTCCCAAAATGTTTTTTGAACTATTTTTTTCTAGTTCTATGACAAATGTCATTGATATTTTGATGGGATTGCACTGAATCTGTATAACACTTTTGATGGTATGACCATTTTGATAATATTAATTCTGCCTCTCCAAGAACATGGGAGGTCTTTCCACATTCTAAGGTCTTCTTCAATTTCTTTCTTCAGTGTTCTATAGTTTTCATTGTCTTCTTGGCTAGATTTATTCTAAAGTATTTAATTTTTTGAGGTTATTGTGAATGTGATAATTTTCCTAATAAAATCTTTTCATGGAGAGGTAAATTAGCCCATTCTCTATGGTTAAATTTCAAAGTTGTTTTCAAAGATTTAAAAATCCTCATAATTCTTCATAAACACAGTAAAATTTCAACTTTACCAAATCCATGGATTGTTCTGATGAGTTTAATTTAGAATAAATTAGGGTTTTAGCTGGAGATTCTTTTTTCATAGACTCTTCAGTTTTATTGTTGTAATCTCAGTTTTTTACCCCCTCCTTGAGATAAAGTCTTGCTATGTTGCCCAGGCTGGCCTTGGACTTGCAGTTCCCTACCTCAGCCTCCCAAATAGCTGTGACAGTTTTTCTTTGATAAGCAAAGCAGTAAACAACAACAAACAAACTAAAAGGCAAAATCATGGACATCTGAAAAGCATAATCATTTCCATAACTAGTAGTTAGATTTGCTTAAAGGACACTTGAGATTGTTAAGTTAATCAATAAAATTTATTGATCACCTACTATGTGAATGGACGTGTATTGTTTCTTTGGATAGAGTGGTGTGGTATATAAGACAAATTTCAGCCTTCAGGGAGCTTACAGTCATCTGGGATATGTTTCATCCATAATTTTGCCCGTAGATTATTTTGCCAGTAATGAGGCATTCCTTCGGTTGGTTACTGGTGCTATTTTTTGGATAATAATTTACCAGTGCATTTTTATTCTAATAGGGAAGCTATATTCTTAATTTATAAAGAGTATTTTTTGTATTAACCCAAATTTTCTGTCCTTGACTTATAAGCATTAGTCATTATTTTGCCTATATGAACTTTGGAAAAACTTACCACAGCACCTCTGCCTTTCCCTCCCCTTTGTGGGACAGCTCTTGAGGGAGAGACTTTTAGGTATGTTGAGGAAACTATCATGTGGCTGTGAAGCTTCTGTGGAAGAACAGTAAGATTCCTTTCATCATTTTTTCTCTGACATGGTTTTTAAATCATATACCATTCTGATTGCTTTCCCCTGGATGCTTTCTACTTTGTCACTCTTTGTTGTTAAAGATAAATTACTCCCAATTTCCTGCTTTCAATAGAGAAGAATGAAGATAATTGACTCTTTGATGTGTGAGGGTCTGGTTTGGTCAGAAAGCAATTGCTCTGACCTTGAATTCTGTACTGTAGATATCATTATAGAAGAAGTAGGAGCTCATACTAAATCTTTATCAACTCTTTCATATATCTTGGAAGATTTTTTGAAAATATGAGTTTAGTTTCTTATTTATTTCTCAATAGTGAAATATATTTTATTAGATAACAAAAAACAAATATAAATCATGATTAATTTTGAAATTCTTCATGCAGATAATATATCTTCTCCAGCAGACTGTGATCCTCCTGAGAGCAAGGATTAGGTTTTGTTTTTCAAAATCTCCAGTTCTTAGCACAGTAATACACTCTCTGTCACACACACACACACATAACACACATGTGCGTGCGCACACACACACAACTCTTTGAAAAATGCCCAATAACTACTTAGTGACCAATTAATGTAAAATGAAATGAATTTCAATTTTTAGAATACACTGAAGTATCTGACACAGAATTGGACCTGTATTTTGTCCTAACCTGAAAAGGGTAACCTTAGTCAATTAAATAGCAGTACACAGACAAATGCTGGTGTATTGGATGGTAATAATTTTAACTCTGAAGGACTGAAAATGCTTGCCTCAGCTGTATGAACAAAATTGCATCAAGAGAGAAGAGAATGAAGATAACCTTAGCTCTGAAAATGCCTCCTTATAAGCTTCTTCTTTGGGGAAAAATATTTTCCCATCAAACTTTTGCTAGGTATAAATGGCCGAAGTTTCATCATATGGCTATCTCTAGGAGGCGGGCAGAGTGGAAATAACTGGTGATTAAACAATTGTTTATACCGCAACTAAAAAAAAGACATACATTACAAGAAGAAGGCAAGACCTTTACTAGTTAAAGAATAAATTCAGGGAAATTAGACTATAAGAGCTCTTTTAAAATTATCACTGGTGATGCTTGGTCATACAGTTCAAACAGATGAATCACCAGCTCTCAATCACTTTTGGAGGAGCAGATGAACCTGAGTATCTTTCCTAGTGTTTGTAAATTAAAAAAGACTATTATTACAAAACTGAGTTTTTTTTTTTCCTTTTCAGGAGTCCTATCCAAAGAAGAGAAATTATACTATGGAAATTGTACCATCTGCTTCTCTGGATACTTTTCCTTCAGAAAATGAGAACTTTCTGTGTGATCTCATGGACACAGCTGTTACAAAGAAACCTTGCTCCTTAGAAATTGCAAGGGCACCTTCCCCAAGAACTGGTAATATTTCTTACAATTGGGCCAATTTAATTTGCATGCTTATGTAAGTGAAGATTATTATTTTGATTTCACATTACATTATCAATATGAAAGTGCCCAATACATGCCCAGTAATAAGTTTTGCATTTTAAACTAAGTACAGGTAAGTTAGGGTTTTGTTTTTTGTTAATGTGAAATCTCTTGACTAAGAAAAGAGCCATTTATGGGAATGGTTTTGCCTTGATGGAGACACTTTCAACAGTTTAATGATGAAAAACCCTGGTCAGATACGAAGTTTTAGGTTCTTAGGACGTCATGGTTTGGTAGCAAGAGTCTCTACATACTTTTTGGTAGCATATATGTTTCTATGTTATCAAAGTGTATTTAGCTTACTTAGTATTTTACATCTTTTATGGCATTTTCAGATCCATTATTTTATGTATTCACATTAAAAAATAGTGAACAAGGCAAGACAAATATTATTCCCATTTTATTGCTAAGGAAATTGGAGTTGTGTCATATTTAAGCTCAGTAAGTCACAAGGCCTATGCCTAAACATGTATTATTGACTATCATCATATTTGCTTTCTATTGATTTGCCACTGCCTTTAAGAACAAATGCAGGATACTTATGTGAAAGCTGATGAAGGAGTAAAGTTTCAAGTTGGTGGTCAATCTATTCACTACTATTGGGAATTGTAGGAAAAGTTCTAAAGAGAGACTTTTTTTGGTTAGGGAATTCAATTGCTGCTTGCTTTAGAGCTGTAAATTTTAAATGTGGCATATTACATTTCTGGAAGGAAACAATGAGAGACTGGGAAATGGAAAATAAAAGAAGTGATGTGGAGGATACAAATCATACTTTCAATATTAGAAGAGGTATTGATGCTAGCAGAAGAGGAAAGGAGGTAAAACAGGGAAGTAGTTAATTTTAGGATGAGTAAAACTTGTTGCAGCTTAGAGATAGGAGGAATTTTTGGGTGGAGAAAGAATTTGAAGATAGTAAATGAAAAGAAAGACTAGAATGGGTAAAGGTCAAGAATTAACTAGTCTAAGAAAACAGACATTGATTCCCCTGAAGTATAAGAGAACATGGTTATGAATGTAGAGAAATTCTGAAATATGTATTTCCAAATGGACTCAATTTCTGGGTCAGATTGAAAGGGCTCTGAATGAAAGGAAAAGCTATCTCTTGAGAATGGTTGAGGTAAAACTCAGAAAAGTCACTAGAGATAATAAGGTAGGGAATTTTTGTACCTTTCTGAGCAGTACTGAAGTTTGCATGTTATGTGAATTATAAATGCGCAGAAGGAAGATTTTTAGGATAAGGTAAAAATCATAGTAATGAAGATAGTTAAAATTTATTGACAAAATAAATTTATTGACAACAAAAGATGCTGAATAAAAATATAGAAAAGTAAAATGTCCAAAAGTATCCAACACTGACTAGAAAATTAAACAAATTGAATTACATCTAAAATTTGGAACTTCTTTTTTTATTTACATATTTTTTAATTTTTACAGACTTCATTTTGATTCGTTGTACACAAATGGGGTATAAATTTTCATTTCTATGGTTGTGCATGATGTACATTCATAACATTCATTAATCACACATGTACATAGGGTAATGATGTCTGTCTCATTCCACCATTTTTTGAAACTTCATTTTATCAGTACATTTGTAAGAATCAGGCCAAAACATCGGTGAATGTGGGGAAGCCAGTGCATCAATGAAGCCACTTTTGTCCCAAGGAATTTTCTGAGCCTGCTCTTAAGTGTTGGTGCTTAGAGCTTCTGTGAATTTATATATAGATAGGAAATCTCTGTGCTCATCCAATATGGGAAATCTAATATTAAATTCTTCCTCTATAGAGCTGGCATTCCCAGAGGTATACCCTCACAGTGATGAGAAGCAATCATGTCTCATATCCTCTACCCTAGGAACTTAAAAGAAAAAAAAATGATATGTCATGAGCAGAAGAAGAGGGAAGGTTCCTGAAGTGTTAATACTATAAGGTAGCACTTATACAAATTTGCATCCCAAATTCACGTCACCTAGATGGTCCAAAAAATGTTAATCCATGAATTTAGTTTTAAGCAGTACCCTCAGGTACTAAGCAGAAGCAATGAGGAAGGGAGGAATCTGCTCTGTTCCTGGGTCTCAAGTGATTCCTATGAATACTTTTCTTATTAAAATTAGAAGTTTGTGATAATTAAGCCTATAGAGAAGAATCCCAAATAGGAACCAGAAGACAAAGGTAGAACAGATTCACACCTGAAAAGACTTCACATATTGTAACTCTCACATTCAGACTATAAAATGACCATGATGTTATAAAGAAAAGACAAGGTTGGATGTAAGTGGAGAAATAGAAGCTAAAAAAAATTACCTGGTATATTTGAGAAGACAAAGTAAACTTCAAGAATTGGAAAAAAAAACATGACACACAAACTCAAAATTTAATACTTAATGGATGGGTGGAAAAGCAGATTAGGTTAAGCGGAAGATGAACTGGATATGAGGCCAGAGGAAATTTTTCAAAACATTGCATGGAGAGACAAAGAAGTGGCAAATATCAAAGAAAAGGTGACAGACTTGGAGTGTACATACTGAGAAGTTCTCACATATCTAATGTAAGAAAGTCTAATAAGAGTTTCAGAAGGAGAAAAAAGGGGGGAAAGTAATATATTTGAGGACATATTATTCCAAAAAGGCATAGCCCTTCCCTTGAGCTTACATGGAGGAAGAGAAGTGAACAATTAAATTCAATAGATTATAATAAGTCCTAAGATAATGTTTCACAAGTCGTGCTTTGGCAGCACAAAGGAGGAACATTTAACCTTACCTAGAAGTTTGAGGAAGACTCTTTAAAGGATATAAAGAGTCACTTATCTATTGCTATTAACAAGTCACCAAAACATACTGACATCAGTCATTCATTTTACTCACGAATCTTCAAATCTGGCAGGGTTCATATTGCAGGAATTGTATGAGCTGGGATTGCTCAATGGGATGAAAGAGAACCACTGTTAAGATGGCCCATTCGTGTGGCTGGCAAGTTGGTGCTGGTTATGAAAACTGAAAGCAGGGCTAAAGCAGTGAGCTGAGGGCTTCTTTTCTTTTCTGTGGACTTTTTGGATTTCCTCATGATGTATTGGCTGAATTCTGAGAGTGAGCATCCCTCCACACAATACAGGAGGCGCTGTATCATTTTGATTGACTCGCCATTCTGACAGCTGAAAATCTTCAGGGGTCAGCATCATCAGGGTGCTGGTAAGGACTCTCTTCAGTCTTAGAAAGGTGTCTTCTTACTGTGTGAACCTATGAGCTATTTTTTGTGCATGTGCAGAGAAGGAGTCTTTTGATTTTTGCCACAAGTAAATAACCACATCTAAGCAAAAGACTGCAGAGAGAAGAGAGTCCTCATTTCCAGTTTCCAGTTATGTTTTCTTTCTTTTAAGCCTTCATCAATAACGTCTCCACTGCCCTTCAGGCTTCCACAGATTTCCTCCCTGGCCCCTTCTATCTTCACAGTCACTTGTTCTGAGGCTCTTCCAGCTTCTACCCCCATCCCCAACCCAGTCAAGTCAATGCCACATATGTTAACTTTTCATTATAGAGAACTCCATTTCCAGCATCAAATCTATTTGATGGTTATTGATTGCTCCACAACAACTCCAAAACCTGTGAGTTAGGAAAAAAAAATCATTTATTTTGTGTATAAACTTGCAGTTGAAAAGAGGTTGGCAGGAATAGCATGTCTCTATTCCAAGAAATGTCAGCAGGGGAAGCTTGACCAGAGGCTGTAGGATCTGTGCTCAGAATTCTTACTTAGATAGCTAGCATGGCTTACTTGGCCTTTCTTATGGTATGTGATGGGTTCCAAGAGCAAACATCCTGAGAGAAGGAAGAAGCTATACTACCTTTTATGGCTTAGACTTGGAAGGCAGCATCATTTCCCACAGTCAAGATCCTGCCCTACAGGTAAGCCAGAGAAATTTAATTCCCTTTCCTCTGGATGAAAAAGTGCTAACTACAGTCACATTGTAAGAAAAATGTAGCCACTTAATAAAGAAATAAGTGTAGCCAATATAAGAAAAGTGTAGCCTCTTAAATACAAATTCCTATAAATTTGTGTCATTTTTGCTGTTTTTTTCTAATAGAACTCATTTCTTCTTCTTTTTTATTTCTTTTCAGATATGTCTGACAGTACAGCATATTTTGGCATATTATACATACATGAAGTATAATTTATCCTACTTAGGATCCCATTCTGTGGTTGTACATGATGTGGAGTTTTACTGGTTGTGTATTCATATATGAACGTATGTATATTCATATATGAACCCTAACCCTAACCCTAATTCCAACCTCACTCCCTTCCCTTCATTCCCCTTTGTCTAATCCAATGAACTTCTATTCTTCCCTCCCTTCCCTTCTTATTGTGTATTAGCATTCACATATTAAAGACAGCATTTGTCCTTTGGTTTTTTGGGGGCCGGCCCATTTTACTTAGCATGATAGTTTCTACTTCCATCCATTTACCAGAAAATTCCATAATTTCATTCTTCTTTATGGCTGAATAATATTCCATTATGTATATAATATACCACATTTTCTTAATCCATTCATCTGTTGAAGGGCATCTAGGTTGATTCCATAGCTTAGCTATTGTGAATTGAGCTGCTATAAACATTGATGTGACTGCCTCAATGTAGTATCCTGATTTTAAAGCCTTTGGGGATATATCAATGAGTGGGATAACTAAGTAAAATGGTGGTTCCATTCCATGTTTTCTGAGGAATCTCCATATTGCTTTCCAGATTGGTTGTACCAACTTGCAGTCCCACCAGCAATGTATAAATGAATCTTTTGCCCACATCCTTGCCAGCTTTTATTTTTAATTGTATTCTTTATAATTGCCATTCTGACTAGAGTGAGATGGAATCTCAGTATGGTTTTAATTTGCATTTCTCTAATTCTAGTGATGTTGAACATTTTTTCATAATTTGTTGACTGATCCTATTTCTTCCTCTGTGAAATGCCTGTTCAATTCCTTTGCCATTTGTTGGTTGGGTTATTTTGAGTTCTTTGTATATCCTGGAGATTACTTCTCTGAGGTGCAGGTGGCAAAGATTTTCTCCCATTCTGTAGACTATTCATGTTCTTGATTGTTTCCTTTGCTGTGAAGAAGCTTTTTAGTTTGATGCCATCCCATTTATTGATTCTTGATTTGACTTCTTGCAGTTTAGGAGTCTTGTTGAAGAACTTGGTTCCTAAGCAACATGATGAAAAGTTGGGCCTACATTTTCTTCTAGTAGGTGCAGAGTCCCTGGTCTAATGCCTAGGTCTTGATCCACTTTGAGTTGAGTTTTGTGCAAGGTGAGAGATAGGGTTTCAATTTCATTCTACTACATATGGTTTTCTAGTTTTTTCATTTGCTGTTGTTTTTCAGTGGGATAATTGTTAATTTGCATGAATGTTGATTTTCTCCAATTGTGTTTAATCACTTGGATTCACTGTAGAAACCAGTTTTCCCTGTTGACCTAGCTAAATTCATAATGATTGGTGGTCTTTGCACTTTGGGCTTTGATTGTGAATTCTAGTGGTGAAGAATACAGAATTAAAATCGGGTTTTGTGTTTTTAATAATAGGAATAGGCATGAATACAGGTAAGAGCACTTCCTATTTATTTGTATATAGCAAGTAAGCCCCACAGAATTGCCCCCATAAGCACCATAACAGTAGATGAGAGCATCCACATAGCTGTCTCTTTTCTGCCTGGGTGAGGAAATAGCATTTTTTTCTCTGTTGACTCTTAACCTGAACCTTTAGGTTTGCATGCATCCTATCATTTCTGAGTCTCTAACACTTCTGTACTTAGTCCCTATGATTCCTATCTAGCTTTAAATTTTCACCTCAAGAGCAAGTAACAAAGATGATGACCTTAGGAAGTTGCTGATCTCTCTTGGAGTTACTGATGTATTCCCTTTGTTACTGAGTTCTTTTTTGGCTAAAGGTAAGACTTCTAGATATGGAGGCATGTCCTAATGTGTATCAGTCCATTAGAAGCCCTCAAATTGAACTGGATAGGTAGCTACCATACAGGTCTTCATCCTTTTAATAAACATTTAATGAGTACCTCTGGTGTTGTAGGCATTGTGCTAAATGTTGCAGAAGAAACAATGAAAGCTACAAGTCCTCGCAGTAAGGAATTTAGAACAGTAATAAGTGCAACAAGCAAGGTAGGCATGAGGATGGGTAGGAGGGGAGGGAATGTGAGAAATATGCCCAAGAAATTCTGCCTGATCTCAGCCTCAAAGAAGAAAGGACTAGATGGATGAATGGGAAGTGTATGACACTCTAGACCAGGGACGATGTGTGCAGTGATCCAGAGGTGTGGAGGAACAGAGTGCATTCAGAGACTGGCTCCCTAAGCATGGTTAAAGCATAGGATGCTCCTAGGGTAGAATGCACAAGACAACAGGTGATATGCAGTAGGTTAAATTTCATCTGACAGCCAAGTTGAATCACTGATGGACTTGGCATGGTCAGGTTTTTGTTTTCATATTATATGTCTGAAGCAAAATGCGGTAGATTGGACAAAGGTGGTTGGAAGCAGGAAAGATAATCAGCAGATCAGTGTGTAATTGCAGCAAGAAACGATGGTGACCAGGACAAAGGTAATGCCAGGGAAGAGGGAGAAATGGACACACAGATGAAAGGTGTGCAGAAATGAAGCTCATTTCTTCTTCCCTGGAGACTCTGACATTTGGGAAATAAGTAACTAAGGAAATTAAAGAACCACATCTCAGGGATGCGTTTTGTAGCTTTATGGTAATGGTGTTGACTAGCCTGGCTTAGGTGAATTACTACCCTACAGGAACTTCAGTTGGAAGCTTTCCTGGAGAGAGAAAGAGAAACAGAATGACAGTGCCAGAGAAAGAAATGGTCAGGTCTTGAGAGAACCTGTTATGGGTTAAACTATTTATCACCCCCACACCACCCCAATAAAAAAAGAACTCTAATATCTAACTGTTATACTTTAGATTTGAGGGGTCTCCAAAAGTTCATGTGTGAGACAAGGCAAGAAGGTTTAGAGGTGAAATGATTGGGTTATGACAGTTTCAACCTAACCACTACATTACTTGAATGGATTAGCTGGTTGGTAACTCTAGGCAGATAGGGTGTGGCTGGAGGTGGTGGGTAACTCAGGTCATGCCTTTGGGGTATATATTCTGTATAGTAGTGGAAAAAGCTGACTAAAATAGTAATCACTCAAGAATGTGACCTTATTTGCAGAATTTGGAGATAGTCTTTATAGTAGTAATCAAGGTAAAAATAAAGTCATTAAGTAAGCTGTAATACAACATGACTTCTGTCCTTAAAAAAAGTGGAAATTTAGAGACAGACACCCACAGTGGAAAGACAGTGTGAAGAGACACAGAGAAGAGGCTATTTGTGAGCAAAGCACAGAGGCCTGGAACAGATCCCTCTTCCATAGACCTCAGAAGGAGCTAAACATGTTGACATCTTGAGTTTGGATATCTCGCCTCCAGAAATAACTAAATAAATTTCTGTTGTTTAAGCCACACAGTTAGTATTGTTACAGCAGCCTGAGGAAACTAATAGAGGGACTGTAATCAAGCACAGAGATTCAATGCACGGGTCGGAGGGGCAAATGAAGATGGTTGGGCCTGTAAGTATGGACCACCACATCCTGCCTGGCCTGCTTGTCTCAGAGACTTAGCAGTTTGAGGGTCTTGGTTGTGACTGGCAATGCCATTTGTAGATATATAATATGTATCTTATCAGAGAATCACAGTTAAATGTGCATGCTATTTCCCTTTCTGTGGTTGCTTCTTATATTAATTAACCAGATGAGCTAGTACAAAATAGATTTCATCCTGACCACAAGAAAAAAATTACCATATTAGTTTAGTTTAAATATGAAAGTATATTATTAGTATATAAATATTCAGTGAGAATTTACAACTCAACCAAAAAATGCTTCCAAGAATTTTACTAGTGTTTCAGTGACTACAGATTTCATATGGAGTAAAGAATGATATTGCTCTATTACTGGACTTCGTAAATAAAGATCAGCAGTAGTCCAGTACTTGCTTGGTAAATTTGCAAAGACTCATGTTTATGCAGCCAATGTTAAATCATATTTCACTTATAGCATCAAGCAAAGGACCATATAAAATGATGGTGGTGACTCAGTTACATAAATGAATAAATAATTAAACGAATGAATTATCTTCAAAAGAAAATGACTGTAATGGCAGTGAAAGCCTTTATAAAATAGTCAGATACCATCAAAGATAATGCTTTATTATCTGCCTTTCATTTAATTTTAACCTTCACAGGGGAATTTTTCCATTTTATGGTAACTAAGCAACCTGTTATTTTGAATCATTTAGTACAGGTTTTGCACAGTATGGATGCTCAATAAATCCATTTTGATTAATGACCAATTTATAGGAACACCAGCAAAGACTGTTTCCAATCCTGTTGAAATAGAATAGATGATCTTGGATAAAAAGGACACATTGAATAGCTACATGCTAGCATAGTGTGGGTCTTGGTTATCTCTGTTCAATTTGCTAATGTACTTGTTGGACTTGTTCAGTCTGACAGGAAAATGTCATCTGATGAATGGCCCTGCACACCCCCACTACACCTTCCCCAACATCTGAAATGCGTACAAGTATGGTTCTGATTCTGTGACTTATTTGTAACTAAATATTTCTTAGAATAGTGAAACTTCCTTAATTCTATTCCAAAATTTTGAAATTAAAAGAATTCTGACTGGACTAGGACAAATGTTTATCTCTGCTAAGCAATTGAGGAGTGTCAACATGATTTCTGTGGGGATGTTTAAACTCATTTAAGAGAGCAAACTATTTTTAAGGCCCTTGGAAGCATTCTTTTACATACAAATATTGGCCTTTATGATAAGAACCATTTTTTATCAAACAGCAATTATTTATTTAGCATTTGTTCTGTGCTCAGTGCTTTCTTAGTCGTTTATTAAAACACATATCTACATGGTAAACTGCTGGCCCAGTCCTGGAATGTGGAGGGGCAAAGAGAAAACAAGGGCAGCAGAACCTGTAGTGAAATCCTGGTACGTAAGCGATTTCCTTCATCTACGTGGATAGGCCACCAGTTTGAAAATGTAGGCATCTCAGTTTACTCAAATTGGTGAATGTTTACTAAATTTGGAAAACAACATTCTAAATAAAAATAAAAATCTACTTTTTTCCCTCATATCAATTTTACTAGTACTGTATATGAATGAACATGAACCATCAGACTAAGGTTTCTAAAAATGTAGTGAACTCTGCCTAAGCTGATGATGTGGCCTTTTAAGAGGGTGTTGTTATCTTATGAAACAGAATTTCCTCCTATACTGTGAGAGTATTTATAATAAAAAAGTAAACATTCATCAATTCATAAACTCATGCTTACCAAATTCATACAGGCCCTTCAAACTACTCTCCCTTACACTCTTTCTCTTCTCCTCAAACCTCAGGTACTTTTCCTACCTTGTCTCAGCAGGTGGTCTCATAAGGAAAGTGGAGGCCATCAGGTTTGTTAAAAGTTTCTCCATTGAGTGTACAAATACAAAGCACCCCTCTACCCTTCTTCTTGCTCATCCATACATAAATGGGGTTCCCTCTTCCTGGTAAAGGTTTTAAGGTCAGCTCTATCCTCTGTCTTCACCTTCTTAGAAATTTAACTCCTACATTTCTCATTCCTTCTTCCTCCCTTTTGTGATGCTGGGAATAGAACCCAGGGCCTCATACACCCTAGGCAAGTGCTCTACCAGTGGGCTAGCCCACCCTCCTGTACTTTAAATTGTCCTTTTCTATTGGATCATGCACATCAAGGTTTAAATTTACTCAAGTCTTTTTTATTTGAAAAACAATAACAAACGACAACTAATAACAAAAGCAACACTGAACTGCAACTAAAAAGTTCCTTGATCCTACTTGATGACTCAGCTTCTGTTCTATCTTTATCCCACACTCTCACTGTCTTTATTCCCTTCCTTCCTTTTCTCTCCTTAGCCCACTTAAGTTAGGTTTCCATTCCCCACTTCTCTCTTGAGCACTGTTATCTCAGGTTAATAATGACCTTGATGTCACAAAATCCTAAAAAACATTTGTCAATTCTCATTTTTCTTAACCTTTCAGCAGCAACAGCTGGTGACACCTTCATCATGACACTCTTTCTTCCTTCTGCTGTCCAATTCAAATGTTCATATTATATTACTCTGTATTTTGACAATGGACATTTTTCTCCATAATTCTATAAGTTAGGAGTTCCTCAAACCTCAGAATCCACTCCCCCCACACACACATATTAACTTTTCTAAGTGATGTCATCTGTGGTTTTGCTTCTGCTAAAGTTAACATGCTGAAGAATCCCAAATATTTTTCTCCAGTCCTGACCTCTTCTCTTAATTTTAAGCCTACCTGCCCATTCATTTGTCTGTCCATCTACCATCAGTCTATCCATCCATCCATCCATCCATTCATCCATCCATCATCTACAGAGTATTTCCACCTATACGTCTTAAGTGAACCTAAACCATAATATATATATAATATATTCTCCTTATTTTTTTTCCTGAAAACCTATTCTTCATACTTTCTTATCTCAGTGTTTTATTCAGTGTTTTCACCACTTTGACCTAAAGATCTGACAAGAACAATTAGAGGAGGAAAAGTTTATTTGAGGGCTCACAGTTTCAGAGGTCTCAGTCTATAGACACCCAACTCCATTCCTCAGGGCCTGATATGAAGTAGAACTTTGTGGTGAAAACTATGGTGGAAAGAAGTTCAGGACATGGCCAGGAGGGAGGGAGGGGTGGCGGGGGAGAGGAAGTGGGGAGAGAGAGAGAAATCTCCACTTAGCAAGGACAAAATATATACCCCAAAGGCAGACTCCCAAGGATTCACCTCCTCTAGCCACAACCTACCTGCCTGTAGTTGTTATCCAGTTCATCCCTATCTGGGGATCAATTGACTGATTAAATAAAAACTATCATAACCCAGTCATTTCACCTGTAAACCTTCTTGCATTGTTTCATACATGAGCTGTTGGGGGACATATATCTAAACTGTGGCACTCAGTAAATGACTTAATCACTTATCCAACTGCAGAAACCTGAAGCTCATTCTTGCCACCTGCCTCTGCATCAACCCCCGTATTCAGTCAATCACCAGGTATTATGAGTTTTCAGATTAGGTAATATGGTGAGGATAATTCTGTAACTTATTGTTTAACAATCCCTCAAACCTATTTGCCTCTCTTAATTTATCATCACCAGTCACTCTTACAGATTATTTTAATAGCCTCCAGTTGTCCTTTTTACCTTCCCTGAATCTATAATTTACAGAGCAGCTAAAGTAATCATAAAAAACTCAGATGTGATTGCATTACTCCGCTGATTAAACTACTTGAGTGGCTTGCCACTACTCTTAGAGAAATGACCTTAGGTTCAAAATGCTCCAGTTTTTTCTTGTTAATTTTGGGGCCTCTCTCTATGTCTTTAGCCTCCTGTCTTACCAGTCTCCACCTTGCCATACTGATCTTTTTAGTTATTTTTAGTTCTTTAAAGGGTTGAGCATCTTTCTACCTGTGGGCTGAATGTTCTGCTACTACTGTTTAGATGCAAGAGTCCCCCAAAAGCTCCTCTCCCATTGCTTGCTCCACATGGTAACTAATATTCTTCCTCAGTGAAACTGGCTGTGGGCACCCCTACACACTTGTGCCCCAGAGTAAGTATATGAATGCTTCTCTTTTCTACTTTTGTAGTGCCTTCTAATTGTCCTTTCCTTGATAAGTCTGCCTTGATTGAAATTATAGTTATCTTGGGGTTATTTATTTTGATATCTGTTTCAATCATTTGCCTTTTATAGTTTAGAACCTTGCCTGTCTGTCATTGTAGCTTCAGCTTCTAGCAATAACACTGCCACCTAGAGGACATCAGTCAATATTAAGGGTGGGGGGAAGCTAATGTTATTGAATACTTTCTTTATACATATTGACTTATTTGGTCTTAACCTAATTTGTGAGACAGTATTGGCTCCCATTTTATAGATAATGGAATCAAGCCAAATAAACATTTTGAGCTTACTAGACAATGATGGTCCTGGAATTTGAATACAGAATGTTTGGCTATAGAGGCATATTCATAACCATATTCACAATTCATGAATTAATTATTCAATTAACAAGACATGCAACACACTTCATCTATCTATCTATCTATCTATCTTATCTATCTATAAATTAATTTGGCAAGCTAAATCTTGAAATTTCCCTTTCAAAGAAAATAGGTAGTATTGAAAACTTTAGTGGTTTGTGGAACACGTGCTAATCTTTGGAGTAGTTCTGGAGAAGGTTCTAATCAATCTAAAATATGTGGGTGAATTGGAGACAACCTAAATTAAAGCAAATAAATAAATGATTAAGTAATAATGATACATCCAAAGGGTAGAATCATCCATAGTCTTTAAAATGTTTTCAGGTTACATTTAATTATGTGGATTTTCATGATACATAGTCACTCTTCAATAAATACCTGTGGAATAAATACATAGTTACAATTTGATACAAATTTAATTTAAAACTAGTATGTGTATGTGCACAGGAAAAAAAAGCTAGAAAGATGTCATGTTATAGTACTATCTCCAAATGACAGTAGTACATGTGGTTTTTATTTTTTTGTACCTTTTTATTGTCTTCATTTTCTATAGTTAATCATTACTTTTCTAAAAAATATTTTTAGTGGTAGATGGATACAATAACTTTATTTGATTTTTATGTGGTGCTGAGGATCAAACCCAGTGCCTCACAGGTGTGAGGCAAGCACTCTACTACTGAGCTATAACCCCAGCCCAAGCACTGCTTTTATAATTAAAAAATATTAAGAATAACATAGTTATCTAGAAAATTAAAATAGATCATATCAAAGTAGTTGGCATATATCTAATTAATGTTAAATATGTAGATGATTTCCCTCTTTGAAAAAAGTTGATTAGATTTTATCTTTCAGAGACTAGATACTGTCTATGAAATAGTGAAATTTTGGCAATAATCCTTCATCTGTTGAATACACAGATTTCAAATTACTCTTTTTGTGCATGCTTCAGAATATTTCATTTGTGATGCACAAAAATCCAAAAAAATCTATATACTAATGTGGTACCAGGTGATGTTTTAATATGTGCATGCAGTATATAATGTATTTAAACATATTTATCTCTTCAAACATTATCACTTCTTTATGGAAAATATTCAAAATCCTTTCTTCTGACTTTCTGAGATTATAGTACAAAATCACTGTCTATAGTGTATTTCAAGAATATCTTAATTTAGATTATCTTTTTTGTTTTGCTGGTTGAAACCTTGATAAATTCTTTTCAGTTCTCCTAAAAGACATAGTATCATTAGAGCTCACGGGAATTTGCAGTTGTGTAATATTAGTCTATTCTAGTGATTAAACTGTTTCTTCGTTGAATCTCTCATTAATTTTTTTCTGTTTTGCAGCTGCTACATACAACATTAAATTGGAAATAGAATTATTCTGAAAATATAATCTTACAGAAATCTTGCATAATGCTTGTAGTCCTATATTTAACACCTTTTCCCTCTCCCAGTGTTGTCTAGACATGTCGGTTCATCTACTTCAAGCTCAGTAATTCACTTTGTATTGTTTTCCATAGATGCTCTATTAGTACTTTACTAAGACTACTGATTCTCTAAGTACTCCTACACTCTCATTAAGAAACATTAACAAAATTAAATGACACACAAATACAGTTGCACTATACATTTAAAATGTAATAATTTTATTTCAATTTTGTTTTATTCTAGAGTCTGTTCAGAATATTACATTGTAATTTACATTAGAATACACAAATTCAAGAAAATCGTAATGGATTTTCTATTAGCCTCTCCAGGGAAGATTATAAAAAAATATGGACAAGATGAAAATACCTTTTTAAATTATTTTATTTTATTTTTAATGGTTCTTTTTAGTCATACTTAACAATAGGATTAATTTTTATATGATTACAAAAGCATGGAATATAATTTCTACTAATTTACTCCCCAATACTTCCACTCCTCTTCCCTTCCTCCCTCTATCTGTTCCTTTCCCTCTACTGATCTTTCTGCTATTTACTTATAGTTTTTTTAAAATTAGTGGCTTGTGTGTGTACCTGATAGTGAGATTCACTGTGGTGAATTTATATATGCACATAGGAATGTTAGTTCATATTCATTCCCCTGCCTTTCCCTATCCCATCTTTTTCTCCTTCCCTTCGTTCCCCTTTCTCTATTCCACTCATCTTTCTTCTATTCTTTTTATCCCCACTTATTTTGGATTCTGCATATCAGAGAAAATATTCTAGCTTTGACTTTTTGGGACTGATTATTGCATTTAGCATGATAGTCTCCAGTTCCATCCATTTACCAGCAAATGCCATAATGTTATTTCTTCTTTATGGCTGAGTAATGCTCCATTGTATATATATATATCATATTTCCTTTATTCATTCATCTGTTGAAGGGCACTTAGGTTGGCTCCATAGCTTGACTATTGTGTATTGTGCTGCTATACTATTGTGATCTGGCTGCATCACTGTAGTTTGCTGATTTTAAATCCTTTGGGTATATACCAAGGAGTAGGATAGCTGGATCAGATGGCGTTTTCATTCCTGGTTTTGCGGAACCTCCATACTGCTTTCCAGAGTGGTTGCATCAATTTTCAGTCCCACCAGCAATGTATGAATGGATCTTTTCCCTCACATCCTTGCCAACATTTATTGTTACTTGTATTCTTGATAATTGACATTCTGACTAGAGTGTGATGCAGTTTTAATTTGTATTTCTCTAATTGCTAGAGAAGTTGAATAGAATATAGCTTTTTCTTAAGTCCCTTTCTGGATTTGGGTGATTTAGAAAAATTGAGAATTAAAAGTCATTTCATTACTTAATCTGCATTCAAGAATTAATGCACAGTGTATCTACAGGTCTCTCATTCATTGCATTGTTATCATATGTCTTATTGCTATTGAGGAAACTAAATATTTGAATAGTGTTGAACGAGATAAGAATTCAGAAGCAAACCATCACTGAAGAAACAATGTATCATTTTCAGTATATTATTCATAGTTCCTCCCCAGTACTCTCACTTATTGTTTAGAATTGTGCCTTTTTATAACATCATTCGTTCATTTGTCCCATAGTGTTTATTGAGAACTTACAGTTTCCAGGTGCCAACAGATGTGTAGGACACAAAGAAAAAGAAGACATAGAAAGTAATAGGAGGGATTTTAGCTGGGATATATTGCAAAATAAAAGCACAAGGCATTCAAATGTACTATAATTGCATCTAGAGGTGTGTGCTTTACTGCCAAACTGGCATGCACTCATTCTCTGTGGAGATCCTATTTCTCTGTTTATATACAGAACCTAGAGAAAAACTGCAGGTGCTATTTTAATCACATCAGTTTTAATTTCATTAGAACCATCCAGTTGGTTACCAGTAGTCATCTACTCTCTTCTTTCTCACCTTTGCATAGAGGAGATGTAGAGAGAATAAAGGAATGCTGAAAAGCTGTGCCTTAAACAAGTACAGAGCCACTGAGCATTCCATTCCTTTTGGCAGTAAACTTCCATTAAATCACAGGCATTGTCGAGGATCCTGGATCATCATTTCAACTGAAGCAAACCTGGATATTACTCTGATCAAGTATGTGAAGAGCAATTTGTCTAAATCCTGAGACACAGTGACAAAGGAATCTTTCTGAATGTAGGATTTCATTTTAAATACCTTTTAATGAATTGTTTTCCTTAGGAAATCCTGTTGGATTGGCATTGTTATTTTTAAGTTTTTTATATAACTACTAATATAATACTTATTTTTTCTCCTAAAAGCTTCAAAATGAGTTTATATTCTCATTATAAAATGAATAAATTATCTTAGTAATTTTGCTCCAGATATAGAAAGTAAAAAGAGTAGAAAGCACTTTCTCCATATCCTACTTATCAGAGCAACAAATATTAGCATCCTGGTATATTTCTTCTCCTCCTTTTTCTCCTCTCCTTCTTACTTGGCATATATGTGAACATTTGGGGAATATACATTTGTGTTGTATTCACTCTTAAATTAAAACATGTTTCTGAATATAGAAGTATAACATGCTCTGTCAACTTGGCAAGCTCTGTCAAGTTTGTTAGAGGAACCCTTCCCCTATTTCTTTCCACCCAATTCATCAAAACAATCACCAAAGATAAAATATAAAGTGAAAATTATAAATTCTAGTTGTGTTGAAAAACAAACAAAAAAACCCTCCATGTGCTTCTGGATCAGAAGCACAAAACAGAAAGTGGGACCTAACTGACAGTGCAGCTGGTGACTTGGCCCAGAAGCAGGAAGGGCAGTAAGGAGATTGCACCCATATGGGTGTTGGGGCCTGAATGAGCTTCATTCGAGGTGGAGTCAGAAGTCAGGTCTACTGCTAAAAATGAGCAGCTGGGCATATTAAACTTCCAGGTAACAAGTGGATTAAAGAACTAGAGAAACAAAAATACTGAATAACTTTTGATTTTTATTAAAAACATTTCTGGTAAAAATTTCAAAAGAAATGACAAATTAGGAACATGATTTTTATCTTTCAAACCAGTAATGGCAAATAAAATAATAAAGGAACATTTAAAACTAGTGTCCCTAAAATTTGGAAAAAATGAGGAGAAGCAGAGAATAAGCATAGCAAACCAAAACACAAAGAGAAAATAACTAATGAAGGACAAAAATGATCATGTTGGATGCAAACTTTAAAAATCTTGCTATATGCTTTTTGTAGGAATCACACCTAAATAAAAATGGGATTAAAAAACAAAATGTCAAGGGTTGGGGTTGTGGCTCAGTGGTGGAGTGCTTGGCCTACCTAGCATGTGTGAGGCACTGGGTTCACTTCTCAGCACCGAACATAAATGAATAAAGTAAAGGTCCATCAACAACTACAAAATTTTTTTTAAAAAAAATTTCAAGCAAAACCAACTTAATGAATGTTTTCCCTGATAAGTGGATGATGATATAGAACCTAATTGGGAGGTACTGGGGGTGAGAGAAGAATGGAGGAACTTTAGATTATGTAGAGGGAAATGAGAGAGAGAGAGGGCAGGGGTGTGAAACATGGTGGAATGAGACAGACATCATTACCTGATGTATATGTATGATTAATAATAATGATATAAATGAACAACATGCACAACCATAGAAATGAAAATTTGTACCCCATATTTGCACAGTGAATCAAAATGAAGTCTTTAAATATACTTTTAAAAAGAAAGTCATTGAAGAAATATAATTAGTCAAACTATAATTGAAGAGTAAAAACAGGAATAAACGTGTATATATGTAGCAATAAAATGATCAAACCTAAGAAAATCCAATACCAAGGTATAAAAACCATATTTTTTTCACATATATCAACACATAACACAGCCTTAAAATATTAAAAACCAAAATAATAGGCTTTTTAACAAAATTTATTTAATTTTGATTCATTAAGCACAAATGGAGTAGAGCTATTGCTTCTCTGGTTGTACACAAAGGAGAGTCACACCACCTATGCACTCATACATGTACACAGGGCAATGATGTCTGTCACACATTCTGTTATTATTTGTACCCCCCCACTCCTACCCCACCCCTACTTTCCCTCTATGCTATCTATCCTACCTGCATTCTTGCCTCCCTTCCACCCCATATTATGCATCATCATTCACTTATCAGAGAGACCATTTGGCCTTTGGATTTTTGGGATTGGCGAATCTCACTTAGCATAACAGTCTCCAACATAATCCATTTACCTGCAAATGCCATAATTTTATTCTTCTTTATGACTGAGTAATATTCCATTGTGTAAATATACCACAGTTTCTTTATCCATTCATCTATTGAAGGGCATCTAGGTCGGTTCCACAATCTAGCTATTGTGAATTGAGCAGCTCTGAACATTGATGTGGCTGCATCACTGTAGTAATCTGATTTTAAGTCCTTTGGGTATGGGCCAAGGAGTGGGATAGCTGGGTCAAAGGGTGGATCCATTCCAAGTTTTCTAAGGAATCTCCACACTGCTTTCCTGAGTGGCTGCACCAAATTGCACTCCCACCAGCAATGTATGAGTGTACCCTTTTCCCCACATCCTTGCCAACACCTGTTGTTGTCTGTATTCTTAATAAGACATTCTAATTGGAGTAAGATGAAATCTTAAGGTGGTTTTGATTTGCATTTCTCTTAAAACTAGGGATGTTGAATATTTTTTCATGAATCTGTTGATTGCTTGTAGATCTTCTTCTGTAAAGTGTCTTTCATTTCCTTGGCCTATTTATTGATTGGGTTATTAGTGTCCTTGGTGTAAAGATTTTTGAGTACTTTGTAGATTCTGGAGATTAGTGCTCTATCTGAAGTGTGTGTGGCAAAGATTTCCTCCCACTCTGAAGGCTCTCTCTTCACATTGCTGATTGTTTCTTTTGCTGAGAAAAAGCTTTTTAGTTTGACTCTATCCCAATCATTGATTCGTGCTTTTATTTCTTGCGCTTTGGGAGTCATGTGAAGGAAATCTGGTCCTAGGCCAATGTGATGAAGATTTGGGCCTATTTTCTCTTCTATTAGTGCAGGGTCTCTGGTATAATTTCGAGGTCCTTGATCCACTTTGAGTTGAGTTTTGTACAGGGTGAGAGATGTGGGTTTAGTTTCATTTGCTGCATATGGATTTCCAGTTTTCCCAGCACCATTTGTTGAAGAGGCTGTCTTTTCTCCATTGTATGTTTTTGGCTCCTTTGTCAAGTATGAGATACCGGTATTTATGTGGGTTTGTCTCTGTGTCCTCTATTCTGTACCATTGATCTACCTGTCTATTTTGGTACCAATACCATGCTGTTTTTGGTACTATTGCTTTGTAGTATAGTTGAAGGTCTGGTATTGTGATACTTCCTGCTTTGCTCTTCTTGCTAAGAATTGTTTTAGTTATTCTGGGTCTCTTATTCCTCCAAATGAATTTCATGATTGCTTGCTCTATTTCTATGAGATCCGTCATTGGGATTTTAATTGGAATTGCATTGAATTTGTATAGCACTTTTGATAGTATGACCATTTTGACTGTATTAATTCTGCCTATCCAAGAACATGGGAGATCTTTCCATCTTCTCAGACTTTCTTTAATTTCTTTCTTTGGTATTCTGTAGTTCTCATTGTAGAGGTCTTTCATTTCTTTTGTTAGATTGATTCCCAAGTATTTTATTTTTCTTGAGGCTATTGTGAATGGTATAGTTTTCATAATTTCTCTCTCAGAGGATGCATCACTTACAAATAAAAATGCATTAGATTTATGAGTATTAATTTTATATCCTGCTACTTTATGAGTTCCAGATGTTTTCTGGTGGGATTTTTTGGCTCCTCTAAATATAGAATCATGTCATCAGCAAGTAGGGATAGTTTGAGCTCTTCTTTTCCTATTCGTATTCCTCTAATTTCTTTGGTCTGTCTAATTGCTTTGGCTAGAGTTTCAAGGAGTGTTGAACAGAAGTGGCAAAGAGGGAATCCCTGCCTTGTTCCAGTTCTCAGGGGGAATGCTTTCAATTTTTCTCCATTTAGAATTATGTTAACTGTGGGCATAGCATAGATAGCCTTTACAATGTTAAGGAATGTTCCTACTATCTTGTTTTTTCTAGTGTTTTGAGCATGAAGGGGTGCTGTATTATATCAAATGCTTTCTCTGCATCTCTTGAAATAATCATGTGGTTCTTGACTTTAAGTCTGTTGATGTGGTGGATTACATTGATTGATTTCCGGATGTTGAACCAACCTTGCATCCCTGGGATGAAACCCACTTGATCGTGGTGCACTATCTTTTTAGTATGCTTTTGTATGCGATTTGCTAAAATTTTGTTAAGAATTTTTGCATCTATGTTCATTAGGGATATTGGTCTGAAATTTCTTTCCTCGATGTGTCCTTCTCTGGTTTTGGTATCAGGGTGATATTCGCTTCAAAGAATGAGTTTGGAAGGGTTCCCTCCTCCTCTATTTCATGAAATACTTTGAGGAGTATTGGAATGAGCTCTTCTTTGAAGGTCTTGTAGAACTCGGCTGTGAATCCATCTGGTCCTGGACTTTTCTTTGTTGGTAGGCTTTTGATGACTTCTTCTATTTCATTGCTTGAAATTGATCTATTTAAGTTGTGTATGTCCTCCAGATTCAGTTTGGGTGGCTCATATACCTCTAGGATCCTGTTGATGTCTTCCAGGTTTTCTATTTTGTTGGAGTATAAGATTTCAAAATAGCTTCTAATTATGTTTTGTATTTCAATATTGTCCATTGTAATTTTTCCATTTCCATCATGAATTTTAGTAATTTGGATTTTTCTCTCCTTCTCTTCGTTAGTGTGGCTAAGGGTTTATCAATTTTGTTTATTTTTTCAAAGAACCAACTTTTCGTTTTGTCAATTTTTTGAATTGTTTCTTTTGTTTCAATTTCATTGATTTCAGCTCTGATTTTGATTATTTCCTGTCTTCTACTACTTTTGGTGATGATCTGTTCCTCTTTTTCTAGGGCTTTGAGCTGTAATGTGAGGTCATTGATTTGTTGACTTTTCATCCTTTTATTGAATACACTCCATGCAATGAATTTTCCTATTAGCAGTGCTTTCATTGTATTCCAGAGATTTTGATATGTTGTATCTTTGTTCTTGTTGACCTCTAAGAAATTTTATTTCCCCCTTAATGTCTTCTGTTATCCATGCATCATTCAAGAGCATATTATTTAATCTCCAGGTGTTTGAGTAGTTTCTGTTTTTAACTTTATCGTTGATATCTAATTTCATTCTATTATGATCTGATAGAGTACATGGTAGTATCTCTATGTTTTTGTACTTGCTAAGAGTAGCTTTGTGGCATAACATAATGTCTATTTTAGAGAAGGATCCATGAGCTGCTGAGAATAAAGTGTATTCGCTTTTTGATGGATGGAATATTCTATATATGTCTGTTAAGTCTTAATTAGTGATTGTGTCATTGAGTTCTATGGTTTCTTTATTCAATTTTTGCTTGGAAGATCTGTCCAATGGTGAGAGAGGAGTGTAGAAGTCCCACAGTATTATTGTGTTTTGGTCTGCTTTGTTCCTGGAATTGAGAAAGATCTGATTGACGTATATGGATGTGCCATTGTTTGGTGCATAAATATTCATGATTGTTATGTCTTGCTGATTTATGCTTCCTTTAAGCAGTATGAGGTATTCTTCTTTATCCCCTCTGACTAACTTTGGCTTGAAGTCTGCTTTATCTGAAATGAGGATGGAAACCCTAGCTTTTTTACTAAGTCCATGTGCATGGTATGTTTTCTCCCAACCTTTCACCTTTAGTTTGTGGGTATGTTTTTCTATGAGATGAGACTCTTGAAGGCAGCATATTGTTGGTTCTTTCTTTTTAATCCAATCTGCCAGTCTATGTCTTTTGTTTGATGAGTTTAGGCCATTTATGTTTAGGGTTATTATTGAGATATGACATGTATTCACGATCATTTTGTCTTATTTTTGGATTTTAATCTTACTTGGGTTTTTCCTTTAATTGACTGTTCCTTTAGGGTTATTCCTCCTTTTGCTGACTTACATTGTTTTTTCTCATATCTTCCTCTTGGAATATTGTGCTGAGGATTTTCTGTAGGGTAGTCTTTCTATTTGTGAATTCTTTTAGCTTTTGTTTATCATGGAAGGATTTTATTTCATCATCAAATCTGAAGGTAAGTTTTGCTGGGTATGAGATTCTTGGTTGGCATCCGTTTTCTTTCAGAGCTTGAAATATGTTGTTCCAGGCCCTTCTTGCTTTTAGGGTCTGGGCTGAGAAATCTGCTGATATCCGTATTGGTTTCCCCCTGTAGGTAATCTGATTCTTTTCTCTCGCAGCCTTTAAAATTCTATCTTCATTTTGTGGGTTAGGTATTTTCATTGTAATGTGCCTTGTTGTGGATCTCTTGTAATTCTGTGCCTTTGGTGTCCTGTTAGCCTCTTATAATTGATTTCCAGCTTATTCATCACATATGGGAAATTTTCTGATATTATTTCATTGAACAGATTATTCATTCCCTTGGTTTATATCTCTGTGCCTTCCTCAATTCCAATAATTCTTAAATTTGGTCTTTTCATGATGTCCCGTATTTCTGGTAGGTTCCGTTCATGATTCCTAACCATCTTCTCTGTTTGTTCGACTTTGTTTTCAAGATTAAATATTTTGTCTTCATCATCTGAGGTTCTGTTTTCCAAGTGATCTATTCTGTTAATTATGCTTCTATTGAGTTTTTAACTTGGTTTATTGTTTCCTTCATTTCCTTGTTTCCTTCAAGGATTACTGTTTTTTTTTTTTTTCAGAACTTCTATCTCTTTATTGAAATGATTTTTTGCTTCCTGCAATTGCTCTATTAGCTGATTATTCATTGCCTGCACTTGCTCTCTCGTCACATCATTCTCTTCTTGGATCATTTTAATTATGAACATTCTGAACTCCCTTTCTGTCATTCCTTCTACCATGTTGTCATTGGGTTCTCTTGATATATCATGTAGGTTTGTTTGGGACACTTTCTTCCCATGTTTTCTCATGTTGCTTGTGTATCTTCCCTTCTAGTAGTGTGAGTCAACGGGATTGCAATTTCCCTGTGAAGACTTATAGTGTCCCTGCAGATTTCCAATACCTCCCCTTGAAGAGTTTATTTTTAGCAGTACCCCATATAAACAATATGTGTCCTAACCATATAGAACCTATTTAGATTTTAACTGCATTATAATATACAGAAATTAGTTCAAATTACCTATGCATAATTGATAGGTTTGCAATTCGGACCACAATTTCAAATAGTGGAAAAAGAAGATGCTGAGGGGTTTAGAATATAACGTTATTGAGATAGGAACTGAGTCTGTAGAGTTACTATGTCATAGGAATTGTGAGAGCAGAATTAAAGGAAATAAGTTTTTAGCATGAGAAAAGTTAATGAGTCTCCAAGGACACAACTATATTAGAGGGTGATAGAATGGTAAGGATATTAATAAGAAAGAAGTGGGAATGTAGTAAGTATATTAGGAATAATCGTAATATTACTATTTAGACAAAAGAAAAAGAGAAAGAAAGTTCTGCAGTAAAATTATATTATACTATTCAAACCTCCTATTGTTCAGTAGTCTGATGCCTGTCGGGTACTTGGTAATGCTGTGTCCCAAGAAGGGTGCTGTCCCACTGCCTGCAGGTCAGGGATAATCAATGTTTGTGGAAAAGGTAACCTGTTGTTGTTAGATGGTCAGCAACAGTGTGGTTGCCGGCCTGCGACTAGACTGGGAATAGGGTGCAGGCCTGGGCTTGGAGCTGGATATGGTAGCCCGATGACTTGGCGGGTATGTGTTCACAGCTGGGGCTGCCCAGAGGTCAGGCCCCATCCTGGCCCAGTGATGGTGATTTCGGAGTGGCAGCTGGGTCCAGCGCTCTCGGCTGGTAGCTGCCTGGGATCAGGCCCCAGCCCAGCTGGTGATTCCGGAGTTGTACTGGGGCCCCGCAGTCCTGGCTAGCTGCTGCCCGGTGTCAGGCCTGAGCCCAGGCCCGAGCCCAGCCCAGCGGTGTTGGTTCTGGAGCGGCTGCTGGGTTCCCGGGCTCACTGGCTGGCTGCTTCCCAATCCCAGGCCCGAGCCTGGTCTGGCGATGTTGATTCCGGGGCGCCCTGCCTTGACTGTTTAAGAGCATGGTCTGGAAGTTGCACACATTGTTTCTGTGTAGCCCAGTATTAGTGCCATGATCAAAAGGTAGTAATTCTGCACAGAATTGTATCTAGCCAAGCACCAGGGATTCAGTTATTATGCAATAAAGGCAGGGAGGATGTTGAGAGGCAACTAGCAGCCTCTGACACTCTCCTATAAATTATATTTTTACTGTAATTTTAATTCTCCATTTTCAATCCTTCTCAGATATAGATGTGGACTGCCCCTCTTTCTTCTTTCCTTCCCAACTTTCACAATTGTTATAGAATTTCCATTGTGTGTATCTAATATATTTTGAGAGTCTTTATTTAGAAACTTTTTTAGTTTAGCTATTGTCAGAGAGCGTATCAGATCACAATTACAGTTGTAGGTATAAGTTTTATTGTTCACCACTGCTTTTTACTTTTATACATCACCTAACTTGAGGCCCCTCTTTGGTCCAGTAAGGGTTCTTTCTTTCCTGAGTTTTTGGTTATATTCCTATTTTTTCTTTGTAGTGTTTATTTGTATTTTCTTTACTCTTGGCTAGTCTTTGTAGGGGTACATTGGTACTACCTGTCCTTCTACATAGATTCATTTCTATTGATATTTTCTTTTAATCCTTGAGTTACTTTGAAATTCATTCCTTTTTAATTTCTAAACTGATGATAAGGGTTCTGGAATGATGATAGTTTAGTAGTAATTCTTCCTTGTTGCAGTTCATCTTCCTAATACAAGCCATGCAGCTCCCAGAGCCTATGGACATTTTATTTGAAGGGAAAAACAAGAAAGTTTCCATAGGAAGCTGCATTATGATATCATGAAGAATTTTGTTCAAAAACTTTTAAGTCACAAGCAAAATGTGTAATTTTCTGGAAAATACTAATTACCAAACTTAATAGGCATTAACATAATAGAATTGAAAGCAAAAATTGATGGCCAAGATAGTTTGGATAGTTTTACCAAATCTTAATGCACAGAAAATACTAAGGTTAAACAAACGTTTTAGAGAATGCTCAACAAAGAAGTAAACTATCCAACTTTGTAATTGTATGATGTGGATACAAAACTGGACAAGAAGCAGGTGAGACAACATGTATGTGTTAATCTCCAGTGTGAAAACAGAAGTTCACATTCTAAACAAAATATTACCACACAGACTCCAGTGATGGATGTGTTAAAAAGTACATCATGACTTAGTAGTATTCACCTCAGTATTTCAAGGGTATTTCAGCCGTCAGAAAATATTTCAAGATATTTCCTCAGTTTAACAAACTAACGTTTAACAAATCTATCTGATCATCTTAGTACAGGAGAGGATTTAATTAACAGGACAGAAAGCATGCCCACTAAGAAAAACATTGGAAAAATTGACTACATTCAAATTAAAACTTATCTTAGCATAAGATGCCACAAAATACTTAGATAAAGTTGATTCAACGATGATCTCACTTAAAATGGGTAAGAAATCCAGCTGTAGCGGACTGACTGATTAAATGCTCTTTTATTAAAGCTTTTTCCTTACAAGCAAAATCATTCTTAATGTAATCTTCTATTTTGAAACCATTTATTTCAACCCTAAAGTAATTCAATGTAATATCTTCCCAAAAAAGAAAAAAGATAATTTCATGATGAAATCAATCATATTGTTTTCTTTTTTGCTCATTAAAAGTATCAGGCTGAAGGTGAAAAAAAAAAGGCACAAACTGGGAGAGATGTTTGCAATGCATATACTGATAAGAGATTAGTACTAGAAAATAAGGAAAAGGCTAAAATCAGAAAACACTGAAATAATTGGCAAAGGCAATTCACCAAAGTTAAATTTCGAATGGACAAATAGTTAACCCAGGTAACTACAGGGAAATTTGAATTAAGACCACAGTGAGGCACAAGTTCATATTCATTCACCAGAATGACATAAAACAAAAGTTCTGCCAATATCAGTTATTGCCAAATATGTATACAAACAGGAACTCTTATATGACTATAAATTGGCACACCGTGTTGGAGGACAACTCAACAATATATATTTTTTAGGTTGCAGAAGGTTATGTACATTATAAAGTAAAATGCAAATAACTGTCAACACAAATATAGTGGAGAAATTGAAATATGTAGAGAAATCATATCAAATTTATAGTAGCTATTCTTCTGGTGAGGGTGTAGAATGGACTTGGGAAGGGTACACAGGAGACTTTAAACACAATATATAATTTTCTATTTCTTTAAAAAACATGGAACCAATTCAAATGAGAGACAATATTGAGACTGATAAAGCAGGGTGATGATTATAAGGGTAGTGAATGTTTTTCCCAAAACTTTTTAATATGCTTGAAATAAATCTTTCCTTATAAAACAGTGTAATATCCTCAGGATTCCTAAATATTGCTTCTGAAAAACATAGTATTTAATTTCAGAAGTGGTTCCTAATGTAACAGAGTGAGGTGATACTGATTGTGGAATTCTATGTAATATAAAAATGTTTTGTAAGAAATCTTTGTACTCCACTGTTTGACCATTGTGCTTCACCTATTTATTATAGTACTTAACATATACTTAATACTGTACTAGGATTATGCAAATCCATGTCCCAAAGCAGCTGAAATAAGTATTTTATTCTGTTGTTTCTGAAGATAAGCAGCATAATTTCTTGTACATTGCAGGCCCCAAAGGGTGCGTACTGATGAACACAGAATGAATCTAAATGGATTAGACAGCAATATCTGCACTTTGTTACTATAAGCATAAAGTACAAGTGTAATCCTAGACAAAGGATTTACTTTATTAATCTGTAGACTATATAAGCTGGTGTGACTTTACCTTTGTCTTTTTCTTGCTATAGAAATAATGTGGAGGATTCCTTTGTTAAAATAAATCATGTTCAGTTTAATGTTGAGTGCTTATTTGCTGGAGTCATGACTACCATATTCATCATTGTCTTCTTAGTACAGTATAGTGCCTGGAAGATAGTAGACACTTAAAAAGTACTTGTTGAGTGAATGAATAAATAATAATTGGGGGCGGGGAGAGAGAGAGAGAGAGGGGGAGAGGGAGGGAGGGAGGGAGGGAGGTGAGAGGTGAGAAAAGGGTGATAAACAATATGGGCAATTGGAAGATGATCTTTGAGTTGGGTTTTGGTAGATGCATAGACGTTTTCCAGGGCAAGGAAAAAGAGGGGGAATAATGTGTAAAGGTGTGAAATAATATGATGTTTATTTTAGAGAACTATAAATAATTTGTTATGATTTATAAACAGCAAGATAGTGACCTCTGTGTGATAGCATTGATGGTGTAGTCAAAAGAAAGTTCATTATGTTAGGGAGGTTGGACTCTGTCCTGTGTGGACAAAGGGGGACCACTGAGGGATTTTAAGGTGGCTATAGGCAACAATCATATTCACATTTACGAGATCACTTTGGTATCAGTGTGGAGGATTACCAAAGAACTGATGACAGCAAGAATGATTTTATCTGGGTATTTTCATAGACACACCAGAGACAGGAAACTTAGAGTGAGGTAGTGAGGGCTATGGGGATGGCAGAGGGGGATTTTAAAAAGATGTAGTCAGTCTGCAGAACACTATTCCATGTTCAAACTTCGCTTTACACATAGCTGTGTTTCTAGAAGAGATTGTAAAAATACAATTGAAAGTCTGGGGATGTAACTCAGTGATAGAGTGCTTGCGTAGCATGTACGAGGCCACAAATTCAAGGCCCAGTACCTCAAACAAACCAATAACCAAAACAAACAGAAAATAAAACTGAAACTGTTCTATGGGAACCATCCAAACTAGTTTTCTGACTTTTTCTTTTCTTTTCTTTTTTTGGTATTAGGAATTGAACCCAGGGGCATTCAACCACTGAGCCCCATTCACAGCCCATATTTTATTTCTTTTTTATTTTATTTTGAGACAGGGTCTTGTTACATTGCTTAGGGCCCTGCTAAGTTGCTGAGGCTGGGTTTGAACTTGTTATCCTCCTGTAATAGCCTCCTGAGCTGCTGGGATTACAGGTGTGCAATGCTGTGCCTGGCAGACTATTTTCTAATAAAAAATTTCAGATATACAAAAGTTGATAGAATGGTGTAATGAACTTCTATATACTCATCATCTGGTTTTAACAATAAACAACTTATGAACAGTTTTGTTTAATTTATACCCCATTCTACTTTTACCTTGTTTTTCAGTTATGCTGAAGCAAATGTCAGATATTACATAATTTCAACCATATAACATTTTAGTCCAAATCTCTAATAAATAATGACTGTTTCAAAAACATAGCTACAATACCATTATCATATCTAAAATTATTTATAGTTCCTGAATGTCACCTACAGTACAGAGTACAAGTATCTAATTGTTTCACAGTTATAAATTTTCATTTTTATAGCTTATTTTAATCAAAATCCAAGAACTACACATTACAGTTGATATAACTTTTAAGTCCATTTGTTTATAAGTTCTCTCATTTTCCCCTTGCAATTTATTTATTGAATAATCTGCATGTTTTTATTTTTATTTTTTATGTTTTTATTAGTCCATTATGGTTGTACTTATAAGTATCATTTTGACATAGACATAAATTCATGGACCATAATTTGCTCCATTTTAATCCCCAATATTTCTCCTTTCTTTTCCCTCCTTCATTCACTGATCCCCTTCCTCTACTCTATTGGTTTTCCTTCCAATCTTTTTATTGATGCATTCAAGCTATATATAAAAATTTAATTTGTGGTGAGATGTTCACAAATGCATATAACATAATTTGGTCCACTTCATTCCCCAATATATGTTTTATGTTTGAAAGCCTTTTATTATAGGAGCAAATACCTCCTAATTTATTGGGTTTCTGTTTTTTCATTGTTTCATAACCATTATTCTTTTAGAAGTTGCATTCCAGTATTTTTCTGATAGAAGCTCAGATTGGTGATGTAGAATTATGTCACAGAAGCCTTACACGATTTTGCTTTTGGCAGTTTGTCTTGAGGGCAGCAATTGTGTAACTTGGAACACTGATTGGACATCAGCACAGATGTGAATTACGGTTATTTGGGGACCATCTGTTCTATCTAGGAAGATATTCAATCTTTCTTCTCTTTCCAAAATTATATCCATATTTTGCTTCATAACATTTTTAAATCAGTCATTTGATCCCTCATTGTGGAAATCATGATGTTACTTTGATTTTTATCATGTATCATCTTTTATTTCATTTTCCTGTTTCATTGCATTAGCTAGGGCTTCTAGTATAATGTTGAAAAGTGGTGGTGAGAGGCGATGTTCTTCATTTCAAGTGGACAGGATGGCTTGAGAACTTTTATTCAGATTGTTAAGGGATATTCATATTTCCTTAATATACTTTTGAATCTAACATTATTAACGAGTCACTTTTGGAATAGAAAATGATATTCATATCCTCTGCTTGGGGGGTTTCACAATACCAGACCTTCAACTATACTACAGAGCAATAGTAACAAAAACAGCATGGTATTGGTACCAAAATAGACAGGTAGATCAATGGTACAGAATAGAGGACACAGAGACAAACCCAAAT
>JAJEJO010051321.1:60853-99578 GCA_020662805.1 Glaucomys volans
CTCCCGGCTCAATGATATTTAAATCCTAGAAAATGGGACTGGAAGAAATTCATCCCTGCTTACAGATACTATTGCCTGGATAGGAAAACGCTCTACTAATGAAGAATGAAAACCACCATGGGAACATAGAATTGTTTCTAGGATAGACAAAGTTGGAAATCTTTGTTTACAGTTGCTTTGCTGCTGCTTATGAGTACAGAAAAGAGAGATGGTCTAGGATTAAACTATATTTTTGATTCCCATTTTGCTTTCTGGAAATTTGGATACAGTTGGATCTGATTTCTAAAAGCATATGAATGAATTCTGATTTTTCCCCAAGAATGTCCATGTATAATTCCACATTATATATTTATCTTATAATGTATGAAGTTTGTCATCATGACTATCTACTTAACTTGAAGAATATAATAACATTTCAGAGGAAATACATATTCATATGATAATAACAGTCATATAGATTTGTGGCCACATTTATGCCATAATGACAGATAACCCAAATAAATATGGGTTCCCAAACAATGAGATTTTTGTCAATGGTGATTGCTTACATTTTAGGTAAAAGTCAAGCCGTTAGTTCTGTAAGATATTCTGTACATATTTAATTTGTATAGCAGATATCTCACAACTATATTAAATGTGTGCTAGTGTGTACACTGGTTAGGATATAATTCACATATTGAAGTGGACATGTAAAAGAATTACTCTCTTAAACTATGATCACATACGTGAAAAGTAGGGAAATGGGAATTTGCTGGTTTTCCCAAAAAGGAATTTTGCTTACTGATAAAGGAGTCAAGACCTTTTAAAAAGGTCAAAGTTTGACATGAAATATAAATTCATTTTGATTCAAGTGTAATAATAATTTAAAGGAAAATCAAACCCCATCACAAAATATATCCTGATGTGACAATCTACAATCCCCATTGTTCTCTACCATATTAAGGAAATGAATAATAGAAAGCCCCTATTAACTTTGAAGTCACTTTTCTAATGGCCATGCTTTCTGAGATTAGTGATTACAAATGAACAAGGATTTGCAGGTAATTTGATGCAAATCCCTGTATCTCCATAACTGATAAATCATATCATAATTAAAATAAGACCAATAGGTCCTATCTTGGGATTATGAATACCTGCTTCCAATTTAGGAGATTTTATCAATATTTCTCAGCCTTTTTATATGAACTTTTTCACAAATAATACTTTTCAGTTGAAATAAAATTCATAGACTATAAAATACAACAGGCATTAATAATACCACTAGAAGCTAAATTTGTTTTGGTTGGAAATTTAGCTTCTTTGTGAAATTCTCAATATTTAGAATTTTGTTCCCTTTAATACTGTATAGCTACTAAGTAAATGCTAAGAAACACATTGTTTAAAGTATATGAAAAAAAATTTTGTCTATAATATTTTTGACAAGTCAGAAATTGAGTCTTGACTCCTATTACAGTGAGTCCTCCTGTAATGTGTTATGGAATTAGAATGCAAATTAGACAAAGTGTGTGTTACCTTGAAAGAAGTCACAGTCTAGTGTAACAGGAGCACGAGAACAGATGGTGATCAGTGTGACAGAATAGCATGGTGTCAGAGTCAAGCGCCACCTCACTTGCACTTGCACATTCATCTTCCTTCTCCATCATACTCTTCTGTCCTTCCAGTCTCATACTAGGTGGGCTGAGGAAGTCCTCTTGAAGGAAATGACTCTTAACCTGAGGTAAATGAAGGCCAGAAGGATATTCAATTTAAAAAAATTATGTGGATAAAAAGAGTGGAGGCTGGAGAGGTAATAGGAAGCAGATCATGGAGAACCTTCTAAAAACTGAAGGAAGGTGGGGGGCGGGGGACTAGAAGGAAAGATGACGGCAAGGAGTAATTGAATGTGCACAAGTATATTTATACTCCTGCTTAATTGTAGAAATGATGGAAAACTTATGAGCTCTAGTAAATACTCCTGATGTCCCACCTGTTACGTTTCCCTTGACTTCCCCCATATTTCTTCCCCATTCTCTATGGCCATGAATTTTAAGAGTTGTCTCTGTCTCCATGTCTTGGTCTCTTCAGGCTGCTCTAACAAAATACTCTTAACTCAATGACTTATAAACAACAGAAATATATTTCTTGCTTCTAATTTGTTTCATGTGCTGACAGATTTGGTGTCTGGTGAGGGCCCACTTCTTTCTACATGGATTTTTTTCTCACTGTGACTTCACTTGATGGAAGGGGTCTCTTATGAGGGAACTTAATACCATTCATAGGGGCAAACTCTGCCCTCATGACCTAATAACCTCCCAAAGTCCCCCCCTCCTAACAACACAGTCTTAGGGATTAGGATTTCAATTTATAAATTTGGGCAATGGGGACACAAAATTCAGACCACTGCACCCTCCTCTCATGGGATAGGTGCTCAATAATCTAAGACAAGTCTTGTTAGTGATTGGGTTATACATTAACATTTGATAAGAATTTGACTACTTAGATTTTAAAAATATACAGGAGGATTCCAGACTCTCTATTATGGGGAACATTCATTGTCTTCATTGCTTAATCTTATTAAAGGGGAGTTTTATGTTAATTGCAACTCAATTACCTGATCAGTTGCTGAAACATAAATCTTTCTAACAAAAATTAGAAAGCAAGAAAGTCAGAAGGGAAAATAGGTAGAAATATAAAATGTAGCTTGGATAAGACTATTGTAAATTGATATCATATGCTTCTACTTGTATTAGAAACCATGTCAGTATGATCTACACAAAGAAATGCATATGATTTCCCTACATTTCCATATGAATTCTGAAAGAAACCATGGTAAATTGAGAATAGGTTGTGGGACCTAGGAAGCAATCAGACAACTCACCTATCATTGTATACCATATTAGTCTGCTTGAATGTTTAACCCTGTGCATATTTTCTTTTCATATTAATTAAATGAATACAAAAATCAAAAGGTTGTACATCATCCATATGCTCCTATTCAAAGGCTTGAGCAGAAGTTGAGCCATATGATTTATTTGTATTTTTACTTTTGTATTTTTACATTGTATTTTTACTTTTCTTGGTGAAGTGCCTGTTGGTAATTTTTAGTTGTTTTCTCTTGGAAATATTTTTTTTTCATGGTGTGAATGATTTCTGAGAGGATATTAAGTTGTAAACAAATTTTTAGCATTGTATTTTTTTTTCTGCGTCAGTAATAAGTACCTACTTGTTAAAAAAAATTGCAAAAGGGACCACTGAAAGCAATTGGATTCAGTTCAATCCAGGATGAATTGACCAAAAGCTGATTTTGAAACTGGGGTTAGCATACAGGAGATTCATTAAAAGTTCTCTTTGAAGTAATACTGGAAAATTTGGGAAGGAAAGGCAGAAGGAGAGGTTAGGCTTTGATGCAGTCTCAATATGGCAATCCACAAGCTCTCGAGGGGACTCTGAAACTGGAATAACCCTTCAAAGTCATGCCAGGTTGGTGACAGGACAGGCCCTTTTTACCCATGTGTTCATGAGCAGACTGCTCCTGGAAGAGGGCATGACCCTAATGCAGTCAGTTCTCTTCAGCTGAGGCAATTCTGAAAGAAAGCTGATGGCTGAAGACTATCTGCCAGTGATGCTTCAAACAGCTGGGGGAATAAATCTTTCAGATCTGAAATTGAATCTGGAGAGCATATTATAGTGTCAACTGCAAATAGGAAGTGTGTGGTAATGCTCACGTGTGTGGTAACTTAACAAGCTTGAATGTAGTCATTGGCAAGAGAGTCAGAAAATAATGGACCGTTGTGTCCAAGTTAAATAAGGAAGACACAAAGGAATTGATAGACCGGATGAAATCAGCCTATCTATAAAAAGATTAGGGATTGCAATGAGATTAAGCAATAGTTATAGTGTGAGTGAAGGAGATCAGAGTAGAAATGATTCAATATTGTAACTACAGAAAGGGTTCTTAGAGATTAGATGTCTTTATGAAATAGTTGCTGTTTACAGTGAAGCACATGGGTTAGTCTTTGACATGGAAACTTTAACAGAGTTAAGGCAAAGATCACATGAGTAGAATTCAAAGCACTCTTAGGTCTAGGTAATTGAACATCTATGAGGAATCTGAAAGTTCCCAAGATGATGGCAAGCATGGAGTGGAAAACAAGATTGAGAGATGCTAATGCTTTTATGACTATAAGACACGAAACAGAAGTCCAGATATTTTTTTATATATATATATAATATATATATATTTATATATATATTTATGTTAGTATGTAGACTATCACATAATCTGATGATTTTAGACTCTTTTTTTTCATGAGTGTAGAAAAATAGTAGAATTTACCTCTGTGATATAGAAGAATCATCATTTCATCTCCAACTTCTCTGATACTTTTGTTTGAGGTTTAAGCAAGCCTATTTTCTAACTTCACTTAAGGGATAGTCAGCTCCCACTTAGCAAGGTAACCTTTCTGGGCCTGGCATCCTGTGAAGATGGTGAAATTCTGCTATCAGCAACTTCCTGAATTCCTCCTAAACGCTTGAGATTTTTCTGAGTAGAGAATCTATTAAGACACTTAAACCTTTCTCCTAATACTGTTGTCACCAATGACAGAATAAATCTGATCAATTATTAAGCTATATTGCTCTCCTCCTGCTAAGGGTTAAGGGATGAGAAGAATGAAGAGTAGAGAGACGAGAGAGCACAGTCTCCTACCAGTTTGTTCATTGGGCTCCTTTTCATGCTTGAAATGAGATTTTGGATTTTTTAAATGCTTTCCCAGCTCTAGGCTTGTTGGCTCATTAGAAGAACTTCTTTGGTATAGGTAAGACTAATGGTCTTTATAGATTGGAGTTGATCAAACACTAAAATCATCTTGAAGTTGCTGGTCAATTATTTCATCCTTTACTATACAGATATGGCTTCTTCCTTGTGGAGTGTTTTAAAGTGACTCTATAGCCTTGTAGCTTGTGCTCTTTATAGATGAAAGCAGCATTTGATCATAACCTCAAGGAAAACAAATTTCAGACATACAATGTGGCTGATATTTTTTTCTAAATAAAAATTTAATATTTTACAATGCTAATTTTGTTTTCTTATGGTTTTTGCCTTTCATTTAAATGCTTTATCTTACCAATGTCATCTCCATTCACTTTTCCACAGATATTCAGTGCTCCAGCCAGGCTACTTATAGTTCCCCAAAGCTGCAATAAACTTCCATTGTTTTTTCCCACTGCAGGAATCTAGAAAGAATGTAGCTGAAAACTTCTGACTTGGGTTACTCCTGAGGCTGCAAACTGTTACACAGAACTACAGTCATCTCAAAGCTTGACTGGGGCTGAAGGATCTGCTTCCAAACTGACTCATGTGGTGGTTGACAAGTTTCAGCTGCTGGTGCGCTGTTAAACTTGGGGCATAGGTCTCTTGCCATAAGATTATCATGGGCCTTTCCATAAGATTATTCACAATGTGACTATTGACTTTCAAATCAGCATGATCAGCACATCCATTGTCTCAAATATTTATCTTTTTTTTTTTTGGTTGTTGTTGGTATATTCAAGTCTCTCCTGGTTGCCCTGCTGTGCTGGAGAACATTAGAGGTTACCTTTCCTATCCAACTGCATCCCTGTACTCATTAACTATCCCCCTCCATCCCACCTCCGTCTACCCCAGCCTATTTGCTTAAACATTATTCTCAGTATGTCTGTGAGGTTGTTTGAAGATGAGATTAACTTTTGATTGGTAAACTGATCAAACCAAATTGTCCTTCCTAATGTTATAAGCCTCATCAGGTCAACTGAATACCTGAATAGAAGAAGCAGGCTAAGTAAAGGAGAATGCTTGCCTGACTGCTTGAACTGGAACATTGTTTTTCTTTGAACTTTCAACTTGGACTGAAATTTTGGTTCTTCTTGGGTTTCTGTCAAGAGACTTTTGTACTACAACTTATAACATCATTTCTTCCAGTTCTAAGTCCTCTGGACTCAGACTAGAACTACCCATTGGCTCTCCTGGGTCTCAGCTTGCCATCTGCATACCTTAGGACCTCAGCTTCCGTATCATGTAGGCCAATTCCTCCTAGTAAATCTTTCTCTCTAGAGATGTCCCTCAGGCCCTCAAGAGATTATCTCTCATTTTTGGAATTAAATTCTGTCCCTACCAATTTGTGTTAATAGCTAAAAAATACTGGCCTTAAATTTCATCCAAGTATTCATGATCATTTCTATAGATATGTTTTTTATAGATATTACTATTTACTTTCTTCCTTTATTTTTTAACTTTCATTAAAGTTTTATTACTTTTTTTCAAGGTACAGCTTAGAGTTTTTGGTATACAATTACATATGTTGCACAAAGTACTCCAGAGAATACAGGATTGCACTGGCAGTGTTAGGAGTATCAGGAGGTAATACCAACTATCATCAAGATTAGCATCCCTACACTGGACACTAGCAAAAGTGGGTTCTGGACAGTGATGAGTGACAGCCTTCATTGAGAAAAACAAACAAACAAACAAACAAACAAAAAAGCAATAGAAACCACAGGCTAACAGAGAGGATTGTTTTGTAAGTTGGAATTGGAGAGTATCATGCTAAGGGAAATAAACCAAGCCCCCCCAAAACAAAGGCTGAATATTTTCCCTGATAAGTAGATAATGACATATAATCAGATTGGGGGGGTGGTGGGGGTTGAGAGAAGAATGGAGGAACTTTAGATTACATAGAGGAAATGAGAGGGAGGAGGAGGTGAGGTATGAAAAATGGTGGAATGAGACAGACATCATTACCGTATGTACATGTACGATTACATGAATGGTATGAATTTACATTGTGCACAACCATAGAAATGAAAGGTTGTACCCCATTTATGTACAATGAATCAAAATACAGTCTGTAAAAATTTTAAAAAAATTTAAATAAAGAATCATTCCAGAACATACTGGACAGAGTAAAGATAAGATTTTTCTTTCCACTTTAGTGAATGAATGTCAAATCTGGAATTTCTTTCATCTTCTACATTTTGTTTTAATTCTGTTGATATTTGGTTTGATAGCAGTAAAGGAAACTCTCATTTATTAAACCACTATATGTCTGATAACACAGTTATTTATCTTCCATTTTATTTGCACATATAAACCTAGAACATAGTTATGAATCATTCCTTTTTTATAATTAAGAACACTGAAATCCTGAAAGGTTAAATTGTCTAATGTCACACACACTTCAGAATCAGGTGTTTCAATGTTAATTTGATGCTTTTTTCAATTAACGGCTAAAGAGAAATTATTAGTTATATTTAATGCTGTATTTTTTGCTCTAACCAGTTGAGTAAAATGCACAAAAAGCACAAAATAGAATAAGATAGCCTATGTGATAATGAAAACCACAGAAACAGACTCGTGAAGACTGCAAATATTGGAATTACCAGATACAGATAAACAAACCAAAAACTTTAGTAGTTGCTCTTCCTGTTCACCTATGCTTCTGTATGTGCTGATCATCTTCACCTTCGCTAATCTTCTAAGCTATTTAAAATACAAATAATAAATATTTGAGATAATTCATATGCTAATTACCTGTATCCTATCATTAACTATTGTTTATATTGAAATATCAGACCCTGTCTCATAAGTGTGTTCAGTTACTTTGTGTCAAACAAAAAATCTAAAAATACTTTATGAATTCCTTCTAAACACACACCCACATGCACACACACAGAGAAAACAACTCTACTTGCCATTTTCAAATAAATAAAAGCAAGCTTGAAATGTTTTTATGGACTGAAAAATACTAACTAGTGACAGTGTATTTTTAGTAAGAACCAAATTGAAATTTTAGAACTGAAAATTAGAGTTTAAATTAAGAAGGCATTTGATGGCATTAGACACAGCTAAAGAAAGAACAAATAAACTGGAAAATGAGTTGAAGAAACTATTTTTAATGCAGCATAGAGAGACAAAATGAAAAAGTACAACATAGATAATAAGTGATAGAAGGAATAAATTATTTTCAGCATTATTTCCTTATAGTACAAAATGAGAAGTGAAAGAAAATGGGGTAGAGACAATATTGGAAGCAGTAAGGTCTTCTATTTCTACTGATAGCAATGCATACTTTCAGTTACTCAGGCCAAAATCTTTGTCATCCTTGACTTTTCTCTTTTCCTATATCCAACCCATCAAGAAATTATTTGTCAAAAAATGTAATTACTCTTTTATTTTTAAATTTTATTTATTCTAATTAGTTGTACATGACAGTATAATGCATTTATACATTTTGATAGATCATACATAAATAGAGTATAATCTCTCATTTTTCAGATTGTATGTATTGCAGGATCACATCGGTCATGCAGTCATACATGTACATGAGCTAATAACGTCTAACTCTACCATCATTGCTTCCCCCATATCCCTTCCCCTCCCTTCACTTTCCCTCTACCTTATATAAAGTAACTCTATTTTTCCTTATACCCCCTCTTATAGTGAATTAGCTTCTGCATATCAGAGAAAATATTTGGCCTTTGGTTTTGGGGTTTGGCTTATTTCACTTAGCATGATGTTCTCTAACTCCATCCATTTACCAGCAAATGCCAGAATTTCATTCTTCTTTAAAGCTAAGTAATATTGCATCATGTATGTATGTGTGTGTATACACACACACACACACAAATATTTATATAAAAATTATATATATCTATCTCACATTTTCTTTATCCATTCATCGTTGAAGGGCATCTGGGTTGGTTCCATAGTTTACCTATTGTGAATTGAGCTGCTTTTAAACGTTGAAGGGCATCTGGGTTGGTTCCATAGTTTATCTATTGTGAATTGAGCTGCTTTAAATGTTGATGTCTGTGTCACTGTAGTATGTTGATTTTAAGTCCTTTGGGTATAAATCAAGGAGTGGGATAACTGGGTCAAATGGTGGTTCCTTTCCAGGTTTTCTGAGGAATCTCCATAGTGCTTTCCATAATGGTTGTACCAATTTGCATTCCCACCAGCAATGTATGAGTGTATTTTTTCCCAACATCCTTGCCAACATTTATTGTTGCTTTTATTCTTGATAATTGCTATTCTGATTGGAGTGAGGCAAAATCTTAGAGTAGTTTTGATTTACATTTCTCTAATTGCTAGAGATGTTGAAAATTTTTTCTGGTATTTGTTGATTGACTCTATATCTTCTTCTGTGAAGTATCTGTTCAGTTCCTTAGCCCATTTATTGATTGGGTTATTTGTTTTCTTGGTGTAAAGCTTCTTGAGTTCTTTATATATCCAAGAGATTAATGCTTTATCTGAGGTGCACATAGTGAAGATTTTCTCCCAACCTATAGGCTCTTTCTTCACATCATTAATTTTTTCTTTTGTTTAGAAGAAGCTTTTTAGTTTCAGTCCATCCCATTTATTGATTCTTCATTTAACTTCTTGCACTTTAGGGGTCTTGTTAAGGAAGTCAGGTCCTGTGTCAACATGGTGAAGATTTGGGCTTGCTTTTTCTTCTAGTTGTCGCAGGGTCTCTGTTCTAGTGCCTAAGTCTTTGATCCCCAGTGAGTTGAGTTTCATGCAGGGTGAAAGATAAGGGAATAATTTCATTTTGTTACATGTGGCTTTCCATTTTTCCCAGCACCATTTTTTGAATAGGTTATCTTTTCTCCAGTGAATGTTTTCGGCACCTTTGTCTAGTATGAGATACCTGTATTTAAGTGGATTTGTCTCTGTGTCTTCCATTATGTACCATTGGTCTACCTATTTTGATGCCAATACTGTGCCATTTTTGTTACTATAGCTCTGTAGTATAGTTTGAAGTCTGGTATTGTGATGCCTCCTGCTTCACTTTTCTTGCTAAGGATTACTTTGACTATTCTGAATCTCTTATTTTTTCAAATGAATTTCATGATTGCTTTTTCTATCTCTATGAAGGATGTCATTGGGATTTTAATAGGAATTGCATTAAATTTGAATAATGCTTTTGGTAGTATGACCATTTTTGACAATATTAATTCTGCCTATCCAGGAGCATGGGAGGTATTTCAATCTTCTAAGGTCTTCCTCAATTTCTATTTTTAGTGTCCTTTAGTTTTCATTATAAAGGACTTTCACCTCTTTTGTTAGACTGGTTCCCAAGTATTTTTTTTTGAAGTAATTGTGAATGGGGTAGTTTTCTTTACTTCTCTTTCAGTGGATTCATTACTGATGTATAGGAATGTGTTTGATTTGTGGGTATTGATTTTGTATCCTGTGACTTTGCTGAATTAATTTATTAGTTCTAGAAGATTTTTGGTGGAATTTTTGGATCTTCCAAATGTAGAATCATATCATCAGCAAATACTGATAATTTGAGTTCTTCTTTACCTATTGGTATACCTTTAATTTTTTTTCTTCAGTCTAATTGCTCTGGCTAGAGTTTCAAGGACAATGTTGAATGAAAGTGGTGAAAGAGGGCATCCTTGTTCCCTTCCAGTTTTTAGAGGGAATGCTTTCAATTTTTCTCCATTTAGAATTATGTTGGCCTGGGGTTTAGCATATGTAATTTTTACAATGTTGAGGTAATTCCTAGTTTTTCTAGTGCTTTATTTTGTCAAATGTTTTTTTCTGCATTAATTCAGATGATCATATGATTCTTATCTCTAAATCTATTGATGTGATGAATTACATCTATTGATTTTCATATGTTGAACCAACCTTGCATCACTGGGATGAACCCCACTTGATCGTGGTACACTATCTTTTTAATATGCTTTTGTATGTGAGTTGCCAGAATTTTATTGAGAATTTTTGCATCTATATTCATCAGGGATATTAGTCTGAAGTTTTCTTTCCTTGATATGTCTTTGTCTGGTTTTGGTATTAGGGTGATATTAGCCAAATAGAATGAATTCAGAAGGGTTCTCCCCTTTTCTATTTCATGGAATAATTTGAGGGATATTGGTGTTAATTCTTTTTTGAAGGTCTTATAGAATTGGGCTGAGAATCCATCTGGTCTTGGGCTTTCCTTTATTGGTAGACTTTTAATGGCATTTTCTATTTCATTACTTGAGATTGTTCTGTTTAAATCATGTATGACCTCCTGATTCAATTTGGGTCAGTCATATGTCTCTAGAAATTTATCAATGTCTTCAATGTTTTCTATTGTTTTAGAGTATAGTTTCATAATAGTTTCTAATTATCTTCTGTGTTTCAGTTGTGTCTATTGTGATATTTCCTTTTTCATCATGCATTTAATAATTTGGGTTTTCTCTCTTTTTTTCTTTGTTAGCATGGCTAGAAGTTTATCAATTTTACTGATTTTTTTCAAAGAACCAACTTTTTTGTCAATTTTTTCAATTATTTCTTTTGTTTCAATTTCATTAATTGCAGCTCTGATTTTAATTATTTCCTGTCTTCTACAGTTTTTGGTGTTGATTTGTTGTTCTTTTTCTAGGGCTTTAAGATGTAATGTTAGGTCATTTATTTGTTGACTTTTTTATTCTTTTAACAAATGAGCTCAATGCAATGAACTTTCCTCTTAGTACTGCCTTCATAGTGTTCCAGAGATTTTGGTTATGTTATGTCTGTATTCTCATTAACATCTAAGGATGTTTTCATTTCATCCTTCATTTCTTCTACTGTCCATTCGTCATTTAATAGTGTATTATTTAGTCACCATGTGTTAGAGTAGCTTCTATTTTTTATCGTTGATTTCTAATTTCAGTCCATTATGATCTGACAGAATGCAGGGTATTATCTCCATTTTTTTGTATTTGCTGAGAGTTGCTTTGTGGCATAAGATATGACATATTTTAGAGAAGGATCCATGTGCTGCTGAGAAAAAAGTGAATTCACTCATTGATGGATGAAATATTCTATATATGTGTGTTAAGTCTAAATTATTGACTGTATTATTTAGTTCTATAATTTATTTAGTTTTTGTTTAGAAGATCTGTTCAGTAGTGAGAGAGGCGTATTAAAGTCGCCCAGTATTATTGTGTTTTGGTCTATTTGATTCTTGAAATTGAGAAGGGTTTGTTTGAAGTACATAGATGCTCCATTGTTTGGAGCATAAATATTTACAGTCCTCATATCTTGCTGCTGTATAATTCCCATGAGTAGAAGGAAATAACCTTCTTTGTCCCTTCTGATTAACTTTGGCTTGAAGTCCACTTTACCTGATATGAGGATGGAAAACCCTGCTTGTTTACGTGGTCCATATGAGTGGTATGTTTTTTCCCATCTTTTCACCTTCAGCCTGTGGATGTCTTTGCCTATGAGGTGAGTCTTTTGTAGGCAGCATATTGTTGGGTGTTGTTTTTTAATCCAATCTGCAAGTCTATGGCTTTTGATTGATGAATTTAGCTCACTCATACTCAAGGCTATGACTGAAATATGACTTGTATTCCCTGTCATTTTGGTTTATTTCTGACTTTTAATTTGATTAAGTTTTTCTTTTGACTATTCCTTTAGTGTAGTTCCTCCCTTTGCTGTTTTTCACTTTTTTTTTTTTTTTTCTCTTCATCATCATGGAGTACTTTGTTGAGAATGTTATGTAGTGCAGGCTTTTTTTTTTCTTTTCTTTTTTTTAGAGTCAGATGTTTCTTTTTTATTGGTTCTTTTTAGTTATACATAACATTAGGATTCATTTTGATGTAAACATGAAATATAATTTATAAAGTCAGATACTTCTATATTGAAGTTTTTGTATTCTAATTATCTCCTTTCCAAAATCCCTTTATATTTTCTATGTTAGTTCTACTTCTATCTGATAGTTATATCTTTACTAGAAATATATAGATATGAAGATATCCGTCACAGATTTATAGATCTTGTTATAGATACTTCCTTTCTTAATAGTCCTGTGAAAATGTGGGAGGCATTTGACTTATGAGAAGACTGAAGCTCAGAGGGGTTAAATGACTTTCCTGAAGTCACAAAGTTTGCATGGACTGAGATAATACTCAAAACCAGAATAGCTTCTGTGATGCCAAATTAAACATGTGTGGGTGTGTGCTTGTGAATGCATACTCACAAACACGCTTGGTGCGGCTTTCTAACTGTGAATTCTTTTAACTTTTGTTTGTAATGGAAGGTTTTTATTTCATTTTCAAATCTGAAATTTAATTTTGCTGGATATAAAATTCTTGGTTGGCATCCATTTTCTTTCAGAGTTTGAAATATGTTGTTCCATGACCTCCTAGCTTTGAGGGTCTGGGTTGAGAAATCAGATGAGACCCAAATTGATTTTCCCCTGTATGTAATTTGCTTTTTTTTTTCCCTCTCACAGCCTTTACCATTTTATCCTTATTTTGCATTTTAGTCATTTTCATTATAATGTGTCTTGGTGTGGGTCTGCTGTAGTTTTGTACATTTGGGGTCCTCTAAGACTCCTGTATTTGATATTGCATTTCATTCTTTAAGTTTGGGAAATTTTCTGATATTATGTCATTGAAAAGAGTGTGCATTCCTTTGTTTTGTATCTCTGCTCCTTCTATCCCAATAACTCTCATATTTGGTATTTTCATGTTATCCCATAATTCTTGGAAGTTCTATTCATGGATTCTTACCATCTTCTCTACACAGTCAACTTTATTTTCAATATTAAATGTTTTGTCTTCATTGTCTGAGGTTCTGTCTTCCAAATGGTTTAGTCTGTTGGTGACGCTTTCCATTGAATTTATAATTTGATTTATTGATTCCTTCATTTCAAGGCTTTCTGCTTGTTTTTTTTTCACAATCTCTCTTTATTGATGTGATCTTTCACTTCCTGTATTTTCTCTTTGATTTCACTCTTTATACCACCCTTTACTTTGAAGATCACATTAACTATGTACATTCCAAACTCCTTCTTGGACATTTCCTCTTTTGTGTTGTCAGTGGCTTCTCTTATTGGGGCTTCTTGGTTTGTTTGTGGTATTTTGTTCCATGTTATTTGTGTGTTTTCCCATTTAGTTATATGGATCTGAGGCAATACAGATTCTACCATGTAGACCTGTATTGTTACTGAAGATTTCCAGTATCCTGCTATTAAGAGGGAGACCAATATCAACAACACCCAGTGTAAACAATGTATAGCCAGTCTCAAATCTAATAGCTCCCAGCAAGGCGTCCACTGCCCTCTTGCTGTAAACAGCAATGATGAGTTCAATCACCGTCCACAATAAAGACAGAAAATTTGCCAGACAGATTTACAATCTCAAATAGTGGACAAAGAAAGAACAGAACCAGTGCAGGACATGGTGTTCATGAGGGAGAGAGAGAAGCCAGAAGCAAAAATCCACAGGAAAAGTGGAATAGAGACCAACAGAGATTGACTGTTAGTGGAGAAAAGGTAGAAAGGGAGTCTAGGAAGACAGACAAATGAGAGGAAGAATACATATAAAGAAAAAAAATAAAAATATAAGAATATACAGCAGAACTACAAAACACCATGCATATATCACTGTCTTGAACAAACTGATACACAAAAAATACCCTGCTCCAAATATGGTGGAGAGAGATACCAGAGAACAAAAAAATAAAAATAAAATAAATCTCAGTGGAAAATTGAACAACTGTCTCTGCCAGTGTCCAAAAGCTTCTCAGCCCTGTCTCTGACTTCCCACAAGACTGCCTGGCCCCGACAGGCCCTGGCAGACCAAGTCACTATCTCACTACTCTGGGCCTCACTTGTCCTGGGTTTGGCCATGTTGCAATCCCAAGATCTCAGTGCCACTGGAATTTGGAGAGAGACCACCAGGGACCAGCAACCCTGAGAGACAGTAACCACTTAGTTACTGTCTCTCCGGAGGAAGACCTACAGTTAACCACTTAGTTACTGTCTCTCCGGAGGAAGACCTGCACTCCCAGGAGGAAGACCCAAGTTGCAGCCAAATCCGTAGGCCCCTGTCACTGAACCTCCAGGTCCTGGCCAGTATCCTCAGGCAGGGGTGGCTGCACCCCAAAATGGCAGTGGCAGCAAACCCACTGGCACTCCAACCCCCAGGCTCTGGCTGGCCTCTCAAAATGGATGTGGCCTCATACAACCAAACCTGTAGTCTCCCTGGCAATGGACCTCTGTGCAGAAGTGGAAGTAGTAGCAGGAGTCGGTGGCAACAGGCAGGGGGTCAGCAGCAGCTGCAGACCCTAGCACTGGCAGCAGGTGGGGGTACTGCAGCAGTAGCATCAGGAGCAGCTGTGTCCCAAGAGAAAACCTCTGGACAATGGTAGCAGTGCCCTTGGCAGTTGTGCCCAGGGAAAAGACCTCTGGGCATCTGGGACAGTGGCCTCAGGGGCAGCTGTGCCCCGCCCCACAGAGGGCCACAGTGTCTGCTGCAGAGGCAGAGTCTGCAGCAGTGTCGTGGGCAGCTGGTGGCACCCAGAAAAAACACCTCTGGGTGTCTGTGGCCTATAATTACTTTTAACTGATAAATACAAATTATATATGTATCTCTCTCTATATATATACATATATATATATTTACTGTTTTTAGCAAGCTGTTTTGAACTATATATTTTCTGTATGAAATGGCTAAATAGGTAATTAATATGTGGATTACCTCACATATTTATTTTTTGGGGCCACATTAAAAACATGTAATGTCTACTTTTTTATATATTTCAAGTCTCCCACTGATTGTTATTAACCATCATAGAGATCTCTTGAACTTATTTCTCGTATGTAATTGAAATTTTGTGTTCTTCGACCAATACCTCCTTAGCCACTGGAAGCCACCATTCTGCTTCTATAAGTTCAGATTTGTTGAGATTCCACATATAACTGAGAGCATGCTGTATTTACTTTCTATGAGTGGCTTATTTCAGTTAACATAATGTCCTCTGTGTTATCCATGTTTTTGCAAATGATTGGATTTACCCTTTTTGAAAGGCTGGATAATATTCCATTTTGTACATATAACATTTTATTTGCATTCATCTGTTGATGGACACTGTTTGATTCCATATCTTGGCTTCTCTGAATAATGCTGCAATTAATATAGGAGTCAGGTATCTCTTCATCATACTGGCTTCATACCCTTTGGGTATATACTCCCTGGAGGACTGTTGGATCATGTGATAGGTTTATTTGTAACTCTCTGAGAAACTTTGTGATTGTTTTCCATAATGGCTGTACTAGTTTACATTTTCATCCAGAGTGTTCAAGTGTTTCCTTTGTTCCACATCCTCACAATACATATCTTTCATCTTTAATAATAGCCATTCTACCAGGTTTGAGGTGATACCACTTCATGGTTTTAACTTGCATTTTCCTGATGATAAGTGATATTAAGCTTTTGTTTTCATATAACTGCAGGACATTTATGTTATCTTTTCATAAATGTTTCTTCAGATCCTTTTCCCACTTTTAAATTAGGTTGTTTTCTTATTATTGAATTGTTTGAATACTTTGTGTCTTTGGACTGTAACCCATCACATGTGTGCTTTGAAAATATTTTCCTTCATTCCTTAGGGTGTCTTTTCACTCAATTAATTGTTTCCTCTGTTGTGTAGGACTTTTAGTTTGATGTAATCCCATAGGCCTATTTTCAATATTATTACCTGTGCTTTTGGGTTCATTTCCAAAATAATCTGTATCCAGACCAATGTCATAGACCTTTTCTCCTGTGTTTTATACTATTAGTTTTACCATTTTATCTCTCATGTTTTTGTCTTTAATACATTGTGAGTTGATTTTTGTATATAGTATGAGATGTGGGTCTATCTTCATTCTTCTGCCTGTGGATAGCTCATTGTCCAAACACCATTTCTTGGAGGCTCTCATTTCCCCATTCTTGATACCTTTGTCAATAAGTAGTTGACCATAAAATGTGTGGATTTTTAGTGGGTATCTTTTGAAGCATTTGTATATGTATCTGTTTTTATGCCAATACCTTGTGGTTTTGATTACTGTAGTACTTGTTAAAGTCAGCTGGTAAGATACCCTCGGCTTTGCTAATCTTTACTGATCTTTTTTGTTTCTTCCCAAGCTTTCTTTGGCTATTCAGGGTTCATCAAGATAGTCTTCATCTACTTTCAACACATGTCCAGATTCTTTTCACTTATTACAAACTCAAATGCTAACGCTCTGACCACTAGGTTGGACCACTATTCTTAACTTATCTTCCTGCTTCTAATTATTATGTTATATAGTATACATAATCATACCCTAAAAATGTTCTTATAGTTTTTTTTTTCTTTTCTTTTCTTTTTTAAATTTTAGTTCATTGTACACAACTGGAGTACAACTATCATTTTTCTGGTTGTGCACAAAGTAGAATCATACAATTTGCATATTTATACATATACACAGGGTATAGATGTTTGTCTCATTGTCTTTCCTTCCCTGCCCCATACCCAACCCTCATTTTCCTCTATACAATCCATCCCTTCTCCATTCTTCCTGTGCTTCCTCCCACTCCCACTATGTGACATCAACCACTTTTAAGAGAAATCATTCGGCCTTTGGTTTTTTGGGATTGGCTTATTTTACCTAACATGATCCTCTCCAATTCCATCTATTTACCTGCAAATGTCATAATTTTATTATTCTTTATGGATGAATAATATTCCATTGTGTATATATACCCAGTTTCTTTATCCATTCCTCTGTTGAAGGGCATCTAGGTTGGTTCCACAATCTAGCTATAGTGAATTGGGCTGCTATAAACATTGATGTGGCTGCATCACTGTAGGATGCTGATTTTAAGTCCTTTAGGTATAGGCCAAGGAGTGGGATAACTGGGTCAAATTGTGGTTCCATTCCAAGTTTTCTGAGGAATCTCCACACCACTTTCCAGAGTGGCAGCACTAATTTGCAACCCTACCAGCAATGTATGAGTGTACCTTTTTCCCCACATCCTTGTCAACATCTATTGTTGCTTGTATTCTTGATAATAGACATTTTAATTGGGGTGAGATGATATCTTAGGGTAGTTTTGATTTGCATTTCTCTTATTACTAGAGGTGTTGAACATTTTTTCATTTATCTGTTGATTGCTTATAGATCCTCTTCTGTGAATTGTCTGCTCATTTCCTTAGCCCATTTATTGATTGGGTTATTTGTATTCTTGGTGTAAAGTTTTTTGAGTTCTTTATATATTCTGGAGATTAGTGCTCTATCTGATGTGTGTGTGGCAAAGATTTTTTCCCACTCTGTAGGCTCTCTCTTCACCTTGCTGATTGTTTCATTTGCTGAGAAAAACTTTCAGTTTGAATATATCCCAATTATTGATTCCTGCTTTTTTCTTGTGCTTTGGGACTCATGCTAAGGAAGTCTGGTCCTATGTGGATATGATGATGATTTGGACCTACTTTTTCTTCTATTAGGTGCAGGATCTCTGGTGTAATTCATAGGTCCTTGATTCATGTTGAGTTGAGTTTTTTTTTCTTTTTATTTAATTTTTTGATTCATTGAACACAAATGGAGTACAGCAATTGTTTTTCTGGTTGTACACAAAGTAGAGTCACCCCATCTGTGCATTCATATGTGTACACAGGGCAATTATGTCTGTCACACATACTGTTATTATTCTTACCTGCAACCTCAACCCCACCCCTCCCTTCCCTCTATGCTCTCTATCCTTTCTCTATTCTTGCCATCTTTCCACCCCACATTATACATCATCATTCACTTATCAGAGAGACCATTCGGCCTTTGGATTTTTGGGATTGGCTAATCTCACTTAGCAGAATAGTCTCCAACATCATCCATTTACCTACAAATGCCATAATTTTATTCTTCTTTATGACTGAGTAATATTCCATTGTGTATATATACCACAGTTTCTTTAGCCATTCATCTACTGAAGGGCATCAAGGTTGGTTCCACAATCTAGCTATTGTGACTTGAGCAGCTATGAACATTGATGCGGTTGCATCACTGTAGTAATCTGATTTTAAGTCCTTTGGGTATAGACCAAGGAGTGGGATAGCTGGGTCAAATGGTGGATCCCTTCCAAGTTTTCTAAGGAATCTCCACACTGCTTTCCAGAGTGGCTGCACCAACTTGCACTCTCACCAGCAATATATGAGTGTACCCTTTTCCCCACATCCTCACCAACACCTGTTGTTGCCTGTATTCTTAATAAAAGACATTCTAATTGGGGTAAGATGAAATCTTACGGTGGTTTTGATTTGCATTTCTCTTATAACGAGGGATGTTGAACATTTTTTCATAAATCTGTTCATTGCTTATAGATCTTCCTCTGTAAAGTGTCTGTTCATTTCCTTGGCCCATTTATTGATTGGGTTATTAGTATTCTTGGTGTAAAGATTTTTGAGCGCTTTGTAGATTTGGAAATTAGTGCTCTATCTGAAGTGTGTGTGGCAAAGATTTTCTCCCACTCTGAAGGCTCTCTCTTCACATTGCTGATTGTTTCCTTTGCTGAGAAAAAGCTTTTTAGTTTGACTCTATCCCAATCATTGATTCCTGCTTTTATTTCTTGTGCTTTGGGAGTCATGTTAAGGAAATCTGGTCCTAGGCCAATGTGATGAACATTTGGACCTATTTTCTCTTCTATTATGTGCAGGGTCTCTGGTGTAATTCCTAGGTCCTTGATTCATTTTGAGTTGATTTTTGTACAGGGTGAGAGATATGGGTTTAGTTTCATTTTGCTGCATATGGATTTCCAGTTTTCCCAGCACCATTTGTTAAAGAGGCTGTCTTTTCTCCACTGTATGTTTTTGGAGCCTTTGTCTAGTATGAGAAAACTGTATTTATGTGGGTTTGTCTCTGTGTCCTCTATTCTGTACCATTGATTTACCTGCCTATTTTTGGCACCAATACCATGCCGTTTTTGCTACTATTGCTTTGTAGTATAGTTGAAGGTCTGATATTGTGATACTCCCTGCTTTGCTCTTCTTGCTAAGAATTGTTTTAGGTATTCTGGGTGTCTTATTCCTCCAAATGAATTTCATGATTGCTTGCTCTATTTCTATGAGGTCTATTATTGGGATTTTAGTTGGAATTGCATTGAATTTGTATAGTTCTTTTGGTAGTATGGCTATTTTGACGATATTAATTCTGCCTTTCCAAGAATAAGGGAGATCTTTCCATCTTCTAAGATTTTCTTTAATTTCTTTCTTTAATGTTCTGTAGTTCTCACTGTAGAGGTCTTTCACCTCTTTTGTTAGATTGATTCCCAAATATTTTTTTTTGAAGTTATTGTGAATGGGGTAGTTTTCCTAATTTCTCTTCAGAGGATTCATCACTTGTGAATAAAAATGCATTAGATTTATGAGCATTAATTTTATATCCTGCTACTTTACTGAATTCATTTATGAGTTCCAGATGTTTTCTGGTGGAATTTTTTGGCTCCTCTAAATATAGAATCAGTCATCAGCAACATGGGATAGTTTGAGCTCTTCTTTTCCTATTCATATCCCTTTAATTTCTTTGGTCTGTCTAATTGCTCTGGCTAGAGTTTCAAGGACAATGTTGAATAGAAGTGGTGAAAGAGGGCATCCCTGCCTTGTTCCAGTTTTCAGGGGGGAATGCTCTCAAGTTTTCTCCATTTAGAATGATGTTGGCTGTAGGCTTAGCATAGATAGCCTTTACAATGTTAAGGAACGTTCCTACTATCCCTATTTTTCCTAGTGTTTTGAACATGAAGGGGTGCCATATTATACCAAATCCTGTTATGCATCTATTGAAATAATCATGTGGTTCTTAACTTTAAGTCCATTGATGTGGTGAATTACATTTATTGATTTCTGGATGTTGAACCAACCTTGCATCCCTGGGATGAAACCCACTTGATCATGGTGCACTATATTTTTAATATGCTTTTGTATGCAATTTGTTAAAATTTTGTTAAGAATTTTTGCATCTATGTTCATTAGGGGTATTGGTCTGACATTTTATTTTCTTGATGTGTTTGTCTTTGGTATCAAGGTGATATTGGCTTCATAGAATGAGTTTGGACAGGTTCCTTCCTCCTCTATTTCATGGAATATTTTGAGGAGTATTGGAATGAGCTCTTCTTTGATGGTCTTGTAGGACTCAGCTGTGAATCCATCTGGTCCTGGCCTTTTCTTTGTTGGTAGGCTTTTGATGACTTCTTCTATTTCACTGATTGAAATTGATCTATTAACATTATGTATACCTTCTAGATTCAGTTTGGTTGGCTCTTATGCCTCTAGGAACCTGTTGATGTCTTCGAGATTTTCTATTTTGTTGGAGTTTAAATTTTCAAAATAGCTTCTAATTATGTTTTATATTTCAATAGTGTCTGTTGTGATATTTCCATTTTTCATCATGAATTTTAGTAATTTGAGTTTTCTCTCTCCTCTTTGTTAGTTTTCTCTCTCCTCTTTTTATCAATTTTGTTTATTTTTTCAGAGAACCAATTTTTTCTTTTGTCAATTTTATGAATTATCTCCTTTGTTTCAATTTCATTGATTTCTGCCCTAATTTTAATTATTTCCTGTCTTCTACCACTTTTAATGATGAACTGTTCCTCTTTTTATAGGGCTTTGAGCTGTAATGTGAGGTCATTTATTTGTTCACTTTTTATTCTTCTACTGAATGCGCTCCACGCAATGAATTTTCCTCTTACCACTGCTTTCATAGTATTCTAGAGATTTTGATATGTTGTATCTTTGTTCTCGTTGACCTCTAAGATTTTTTTATTTCCCCCCTAATGTCTTCTGTTATCCATGCATCATTAAATAGCATATTATTTAGTCTCTAGGCATTGGAGTAATTTGTTTTTTATTTTATCATTGATTTCTAATTTCATTCCATTATGGTCTGATAGAATACATGGTAGTATCTCTTTTTGTATTTGCTAAGAGAATCTTTGTGGCATACCATATGGTCTATTTTAGAGAAGGATCCTGAGAATAAAGTATATTCACTTATTGATGGATAGAATATTCTACATATGCCTGTTAAGTCTAAGTTAGCAATTGTGTTATTGAGTTGTAAGGTTTCTTTGTTCAATTTCTGCTTGGAACATCTGTCCAATGGTGAGAGAGTTGTGTTAAAGTCACCCAGTATTATTGTGTTCTGGTCTATTTGGTTCCTGGAATTAGGAAGGATTTGATTGACATACATGGATGTGCCATTGTTTGGTGCATAAATATTTATGATTGTTATGTCTTGCTGATTTATGCTTCCCTTAAGCAGTATGAAATGCCCTTCTTTATCCATTCTAACAAATTTTGGCTTGAAGTCTGCTTTATCTGATATGAGGATGGAAATCCCTGCTTTTTTATTGAGTCTGTGTGTATGATATGTTTTTTCCCATCCTTTCACCTTTAGTCTGTGGGTATCTTTTTCTATGAGATATGTCTATTGGCGGTAGTGTATTTTTCTCCCAGTCTATGTCTTTTGATTGATGAGTTCAGGCCATTAACATTCAGGGTTATTATTGAGATATGATTTGTATTTGTATTTTGACTTATTTTTGGTTTTTAACTTGACTTGTTTCTCCTTTATTTGGCTATTCCTTTAGGGTAATTTCTCCCTATGCTGACTTACATTGTTGTTTTTGATTTCTTCCTCATGGAATATTTTGTTTAAAATGTTCTGTAATGCTGGCTTTCTATTTGTAAATTCTTTTAGCTTTTGTTTATCATGGAAGGATTTTATTTCATCTTCAAATCTGAAGGTGAGTTTTGCTGGGTAAGATTCTTGTTTGACATCCATTTTCTTTCAGGGCTTGGAATATGTTGTTCCAGGCCCTTCTTGCTTTTAGGGTCTGTGCTGAGAAATCCGCTGATAACCATATTGGTTTTTCCTGAATGTAATCCGATTTTTTTTTCTCACAACTTTTAAAATTCTATCTTTATTTTGTATGTTAGGTACTTTCCTTATAATGTGCCTTGGTATTTATCTATTGTAGTTTTGTACGTTTGGTGTCCTGTAAGCCTGTATTTGATTTTCCATTTCAGTCTTCAGATGTGGGAAATTTTCTGATCTTATTTCATTGAATAGATTACTCATTCCTTTGGTTTGTGTCTGTGACTTCCTCAATCCCAGTAACTCTAAAATTTGATCTTTTCATGATATCCCGTAATTCTTTTATTTATTTATTTATTTATTTATTTATTTATTTATTTATTTACTTATTGATGCATTGAATGCAAATGGAGTACAGCTATTGTTTCTCTGGTTGTACACAAAGTAGAGTCACACCATCTGTGCGTTCATACATGTACACAGGGCAATGGTATCTGTCACACATTCTGTTATTATTCTTACCCCCCCACCCTGACCCTACCCCTCCCTTCCCTCTATGCTATCTATCCTTCCTCCATTCTTGTAACCCTTCCCCCCCGCATTATGCATCATCATTCATTTATCAGAGAGACCATTCGGCCTTTGATTTTTGGGATTGGCTGATCTCACTTAGCATAACAATCTCCAACATCATCCATTTACCTACAAATGCCATAATTTTATTCTTCTTTATGGCTGAATAATATTCCATTGTGTATACATACCACAGTTTCTTTAGCCATTCATCTATTGAAGGGCGTCTAGGTTGATTCCACAATCTAGGTATTGTGAATTGAGCAGCTATGAACATTGATGTGGCTGCATCACTGTAGTAAACTGATTTGAAGTCCTTTGGGTATAGGCCAAGGAGTGGGATAGCTGGGTCAAAGGGTGGATCCATTCCAAGTTTTCTAAGGAATCTCCACACTGCTTTCCAGAGGGGCTGCACCAACTTTCACTCCCACCAGCAATGTATGAGTGTACCCTTTTCCCCACATCCTCGCAAACACCTGTTGTTGCCTGTATTTTTAATAAAAGACATTCTAATTGGGGTAAGATGAAATCCTAAGGTGATTTCGATTTGCATTTCTCTTATAACAAGTGATGTTGAACATTTTTTCATAAATTTGTTGATTGTTTGTAGATCTTCCTCTCTAATTTGTCTGTTCATTTCCTTGGCCCATTTGTGGATTGGGTTATTAGAGTCCTTGGTGTAAAGATTTTTGAGTACTTTATAGATTCTGGAGATGAGTGCTCTATCTGAAGTGTGTGTAGCAAAGATTTTCTCCCACTCTGAAGGCTCTCTCTTCACATTGCTGATTGTTTCCTTTGTTGAGAAAAACTTCTCAGTTTGAATATATCCCTATTATTGATTCCAGGTTGTATTTCTTGCCCTTTGGGAGTCATGTGAAGGAAATCTGGTCCTAAACCAACGTGATGAAGATTTGGACCTATTTTCTCTTCTATTACGTGCAGAGTCTCTGGTCTAATTTCTAGGTCCTTGATCCACTTTGAGTTGAGTTTTGTACACTGTGAGAGATATGGGTTTAGTTTCATTTTGCTGCATATGGATTTCCAGTTTTCCCAGCACCATTTGTTGAAGAGGCTATCTTTTCTCCATTGTATGTTTTTGGCTCCTTTGTCAAGTATGAGATACCTGTATTTATGTGGGTTTGTCTCTGTGTCCTCTATTTTGTACCATTGATCTACCTGTCTATTTTGGTGCCAATACCATGCTGTTTTTGTTACTATTGCTCTGTAGTATAGTTGAAGGTCTGGTATTGTGATACCCTCTAATTCGCTCTTCTTGCTAAGGATTGCTTTAGCTATTCTGGGTCTCTTATTCCTCCAAATGAATTTCATGATTGCTTGCTCTATTTCTATGAGGTCCGTCATTGGGATTTTAATTGGAATTGCATTGAATTTGTATAGCATTTTTGGAAGTATGGCCATTTTGACGATATTAATTCTGCCTATCCAAGAACATGGGAGATCTTTCCATCTTCTGAGATGCTCTTTAACTTCTTTCTTTAGTGTTCTGTAGTTCTCCTTGTAGAGGTCTTTCACTTCTTTTGTTAGATTGATTCCCAAGTATTTTATTTTTTTTGAGGTTATTATGAATGTGGTCGTTTTCCTAATTTCTCTCTCAGAGGATGCATCACGAATAAAAATGCATTAGATTTATGAGCATTAATTTTATATCCTGCTACATTGCTGAATTCATTAATGAGTTCCAGTAGTTTTCTGGTGGAATTCTTAGGATCTTCTAGATAGAGAATCATGTCATCAGCAAATAGGGATAGTTTGATCTCTTCTTTTCCTATTTGTATTCCTCTAATTTCTTTGGTCTGTCTAATTGCTCTGGCTAGAGTTTCAAGAACAATGTTGAATAATAGTGGAGAAAGAGGGCATCCCTGACTTGTTCCAGTCCTCAGGGGGAATGGTTTCAATTTTTCTCCATTTAGAATGATGTTAGTTATGGGCTTAGCATAGATAGCCTTTACAATGTTAAGGAATGTCCCCACTATCCCTATTTTTTCTAGTGTTTTGAGCATGAAGGGGTGCTGTATTTTATCAAATGCTTTCTCTGCATCTCTTGAAATAATCATGTGGTTCTTGACTTTAAGTCTGTTGATGTGGTGAATCACATTTATTGATTTCTGGATGTTGAACCAACCTTGCATCCCCAGGATGAAACCCACTTGATCATGTGCACTATCTTTTTAATATGCTTTTGCATGCGATTCCCTAAAATTTTGTTAAGAATTTTTGCATCTATGTTCATTAGAGATATGGGTCTGAAATTTTCTTTCCTCAATGTGTCCTTCTCTGGTTTTGGTATCAGGGTGATATTAGTTTCATAGAATGAGTTTGGAAGGGTTCCCTTCTCCTCTATTTCATGAAATACTTTGAGGAGTATTGGAATGAGCTCTTCTTTGAAGGTCTTGTAGAACTCGGCTGTGAATCCATCTGGTCCTGGACTTTTCTTTGTTGGTAGGCTTTTGATGACTTCTTCTATTTCATTGCTTGAAATTGAACTATTTAAGTTGTGTATGTCCTCCAGATTCAGTTTAGGTGGCTCATATGCCTCTAGGAACCTGTTGATGTCTTCCAAGTTTTCTATTTTGTTGGAGTATAAATTTTCAAAGTAGCTTCTAATATGCTTTGTATTTCAATTGTGTCTGTTGTAATATTTCCATTTCCATCATGAATTTTAGTATTTTGGAGTTTTTGTCTCCTCTTCATTAGCATGTCTAAGGGTTTATCAATTTTGTTTATTTTTCAAAGAACCAACTTTTTGTTATGTCAATTTTTTGAATTGTTTCTTTTGTTTCAATTTCATTCATTTCAGCTCTGATTTTGATTATTTCCTGTGTTCTTCCTCTTCGAATATTTTTTTGAGAATGTTCTGTAGGGCAGGCTTTCTCATTGTGAATTGTTTAAGCTTTTGTTTATCATGGAAGGATTTCATTTCGTCATCAAATCTGATGGTAAGTTTTGCTGGGTATAAGATTCTTGGTTGGCATCCGTTTTCTTTCAGAGCTTGAAATATGTTGTTCCAGGTCCTTCTTGCTTTCAGGGTCCAGGCTGAGAAATCTGCTGATATCCGTATTGGTTTCCCCCTGTAGATAATCTGATGCTTTTCTCTCGCAGCCTTTAAAATTCTATCTTTGTTTTGTATGTTAGGTATTTTCATTATAATGTGCCTTGGTGTGGATCTGTTGTAATTCTGTGCGTTTGGTATCCTGTAAGCTTCTTGTAATTGATTTTCATCTCATTCATCATATTTGGGAAATTTTCTCATTATATTTCCTTGAGCACATTATTCATACCCTTGTTTTGTATCTCTGTGCCTTCCTCAATCCCAATAACTCTTAAATTTGGTCTTTTCATGATGTTCCATATTTCTTGGAGGGTTCGTTCATGATTCCTAACCATCTTCTCTGTTTGTTCGACTTTGTTTTCAAGATTAAATATTTTGTCTTCATTGTCTGAGGTTCTGTCTTCCAAGTGATCTATTCTGTTAATTATGCTTTACTATTGAGTTTTTAACTTGGTTTATTGTTTCCTTCATTTCCTTGTTTCCTTCAAGGATTTCTGTTTGTTTTTTTCACAGAACTTTTATCTCTTTATTGAAGTGAGTTTTTGCTTCCTGCAATTGCTCTATTAGCTGATTATTCATATCCTGAATCTGCTGTCTCATCACATCATTCTCTTCTCGGATCATTTTAATTATGAACATTCTGAACTCCCTTTCTGTCATTCCTTCTACCATGCTGTCTTTGGGTTCTCTTGATATATCATCTAAGTTTGTTTGGGGCACTTTCTTCCCATGTTTTCTCATGTTGCTTGTGTATCTTCCCCTCTAGTAATGCGAATCCGAGGGATTGCAATTTCCCTGTGAAGACTTAATGTGTCCCTGCAGATTTCCAGTAACTCACCTGATGTTTGAGCGATGCTTGATCAAGTGGTGACCCAACAAAGGTGCTGTCCCACTCCCTCCAGTTTGGGATTGATCAGTGCTTCTGGGCAGAGGCAGCCTGGTGTTGATAGACAATTAGATACAGCAAGGTGCTCGACCCCCGCCCAGGGTGTGGACCTGGGCATTAGACCAAGTTGGGGTGGGGGCACAGAACTCTGCTCAGTGATGGAAGCACTGGGCTTGAGAGCCCAGGCAGGGCTGAACTCCTCGCTGGGGGCTCAGGTGGTGGCAGGTGGTTCCTCTCTCCTGGGGACACTGTAAAATGGCGCCAAAGGCCCTGAGCTCCTGGCTGGAGCCAGCGACTCCGGCTGCTCCAGGCCAGACCTCCCCAGGAGCCGCTGCGCAGTGGCTCGGAAGCTCGGACCTCAGCTCCGAGGACTCAGGCAGCCGGAGATGGTTGCGCTCTGCCAGGGAAGCTGCAAAATGTTGCCAAGGGGTCCAAACTGCGTGTTGGAGCCAGCGTCCCCAGCGGCTCCCAGCCAGATCTCTGCAGATGCGTGGCGCAGTGGCCTATCCTATAATTCTTGTAGGCTTTGACTTCTTATCATCTTCTCTGTTTGGTCAACTTTGTTTTCAAGATTAAGTATTTTGTCTTCATTGTCTGAGGTTTTGTCTTCCAGGTGATCTAACTGGTTGGTTATACTGTCTATTGAGTTTTTATTTTGTTTATTATTTCCTTCATTTCCAGGAGTTCTGTTTGTTTTGTTTTGTTTTTCAGAATCTCTCTCTTTATTGAAATGATCTTTAGCTTCCTGTAACTGGTCTTTTAACTGTTGACTTTTCCAATCATTCATTGCCTGCATTTGCTCTCTCATCATATTGTTTGCTTCTCTGATCATTTTATTAAGTACACTCTGAACTCCCTTTCTGACATTTCTTCTGCCCTGCTGTCATTGGATTCTGTTGATGTAGCGTCTAGGTTTATTTGAGACAATTTCTTCCCTTGTTTTCTCATGTTGCTCATGTATTTTCCCCTCTGTCTGTGAGAATCTGAGGTATTGCAGCTTCCCCCAGTAGACTTGTGGTGTCCCTGCAGATTTCCAATCCCTCACCTCCTAGTCTTCGGTAACACTGGATCACGGACTGGGGCAGTCTAGGGTGTGTCTGGGCCTCTGGGCTGGTCCTCCTGGTGGCTGCTCCCATGTGGAAATCCCAGGGGACCACTCAGGGCTGACCTACCAGGTGCAGAAGTCTCAGACCTTTGCGCTGGGCTGAGCCTGATGTCTGTCTCTGTGCCTGCCTCCCAGACCTGGAAGTCTCAGGGGACTTGGCTTGGTGGAACTCAAAACTCTGAGCTGAGCCTCCTGGAGTGGGAAACTCAAATGTCCATTGGGCCTGCTTACCACACGCTGAAGTCTCCCACTCTTCTGGTCTGTGCCAGCTGTCCCCCGCCCCCCGCCCCGCACGGAAATCCCTGGGGGAGCACTCAGGCCCAATGTACCAGGTGCAGAGGTCTTAGGTATCTGCCCGTAGTTTTTATTAATTCCATTTTAATTGTGTCTATGTTCTGCTTTGTAAGTTTCTGTGGCATTCATTCAACTCTACATTGACATGGAAATTGCTCCTACCTTGACTATGGCAATAGTCTTCAGTCTCTGCTTCCCTGCCTCCAATCCCTTTCCATGTCTATGACATGCTAACCAGCAGAAGGGCAACATGGCATCAATCTGAAACTTGAGTCCTTCTCTGTGAGTTACTGGCAATATAACTTTGGGATGCACTTCTCTGTAAAATAAGGATGGTAATAGAGCCTATTTCTAGGATGGTATGAGGATTAAATGAGAAATAGTAAACAGAAGATTTTAACAGGCTACCTCCCTGTAATAAATGCTCAACTCCTGCTCAAACAATCTTCAAAATTTCTCATTGCCTACATAATCAACTACAAATTTATTCCTTTTACTATTCGAAATGTACCTCTCATTTCTTCCTAATGCAAAATAACAGCTTTGACTGTTCTTCCCACCTTTTTGTGTCCTTATGTCTTATGTTTTGTCCCAGATTTCTTACATAAACCTTTCACAACCATCTTTCCTACTAGCCACAGTCAGATTACTCCCACTACCTGATTTTTATCCTTTTACTGGCTATCAGTTCTCACATTTATTACATTATAATTTGTTCACATGTCTGATGCCACAGTTGATGATATATTTCTCAAGGGTAGGAATTCTTTTAAAAAAAAAAAATTAATCCGAATTATTTTTAGACCAGTATAGGTTCAAAGCAAAATTGAGCTTAAGAACAGAGTTCCCAAATACCTGGCACGTCCTTCCCAATATCAATGTACCTAACCAGAGTGGTACATTTGTTACAGTTGATGAAACTTACCTTGAGATTTCATTATTACCCAAAGCCCATAGTTTTACATTAGGGTTCACTCTTGGTATAGAAAATTCTATAGTATCATACAAAATATTTCCACTTCCCTGGCTTTTTTGATTCATCCCTCTCTCCTTCCAGGCCCTGGTAAGAGTTTCTTTTACAGTTATCTTTATAACATAATACCTGACAAAGTTACCCTCAAATAAGTGTTTTTAGATGTGTGGTTGAGAATGAAAGAAGGAAGGGAAAAACTAGGGAGAATCAGAGCATTTTGTCATTGTCTTGTTCACTGATGTTTTCTCTATTTTATTTGCCCGTACTTTCTGCCCTACTCAGAACACTACCCGCCTATTCTGAGAAACCAATTCAAATCCCATATTGTCTCTTAAACTTTAGTCAGAAGTTGTGCTCTGGACATATAAAAGATACATTTAATTCAATGTATAATGTTTGCGTTTTTTTGTTTGTTTGTTTCATGAGCCTATGTCTGGATTCCCCAGTGAGACTGACTTATATTTTTATGTGGTGGATAGAGTTTTATGGGAATTCATTGCCTTGCTTTTTATGGATTACTGCTTTTCACTTGGGATTGTAGATAGTAGTCACAGAGAAGGGAAAACTGCTGGTTTATAAAGAATTTACAGTCTCAGTCTCTTTCACATCAAATCAGCTGTATAGGACAGAAAATTATTGGGAACCAATTAAAAACATAACAAAGATGTAAACTTTTTGTGCATTTGAGCTTGCAACAGTTTTCATGAAAGGTTATAAAGGATTGCCAAAATGATACATGTGCTAGCAGAAGTTATTTATAGAACATTTCCGTTCTTTTTAAAGTGTCTTAAACATTCCAAAACTGTATCTCTGCTGTTATTTAATATAAATTTAAGAAGAAAATGTTACACATGTTGCAGATTTTCAAGAGATCTTTTTCTTTACTACCTCACCCCACACCAACCCCATCAAATACCCAACATAAGGGAAGATTAATTTAGGTTTTGAAATTTCATTCATTTAGTTTTGACCATATAAAATGATGTGCTTTTATTAGGGTGATAATTTTGTTTGTTTACATCATGAAGCCATTTTGTACAAATGTCAGTTTTTTATTCAGGCTTCATTTACTGGTCTCCTTTTCTATAGTTGGAAGGATTTCTGGGAAAGTTGTTTGATGAGGCCTGTATTTGGGTTTTATGAATCACAGAGAGATGAAACTCCTACTTAATAAAGATCAATACTCATTGAAAGATTATGAGGAACGTTTTGGCCAAATCATATTCCTTTTAAGTTAAGGTAAAGTCTTAGTCATTCATGTCATAGTTGCAGTCTTAAGAACTATGATGCATGATATATCATTGTGAATTGAATAATATTACTTATTCTTGGAACTATACTAAAGGGGTGATACTATTTTAAAAGGAAACAAAGCATTCGAAACCATTATCTTTAAAATCTACCAATGAGCATATTCCTCATTATGATCATGTCAAATTGATACCAGTCTTAAGATGAAATCTCAATTCATGTTTGCAAAAGTAATTTCAAGTCTTAAAAGGTAAACTGAGTGATTAGTTTCATGATAGTTCTATTTTTATTTCCAGATAATGCCTCTGAAGTAGCAATTACTGCTCCAGGAACTAGTAACCATAGAAACAGCTCAACAGGCCCAACACCTGACTGTTCACCTCCATCTCCCGACACTGCCCTCAAAAATATTGTAAAAGTTATTCGGCCCCAGGTAAGTGCCCTGACTGACATCATCTATGTTTTAATGTATTTTTAAAAATCAATCCATGTATACTACTTATATTGTAATGTTCAGACTGTTATGATATATAATGGATTTTTAAATTAAAAGAAGGGACTCAGAAAAGGATGTTTGCTTCTTTTTGAAGTTGGTAATAGACACTGAAATCTGTATTAGCTTTTGGAAAAATGAACCTTGTGTATTACAAGCATTAAAAATGAAGCTCAGAAAAATAGCTATTTCACATTTCCCTTTCACAACATTTTAATGATGCTCCAGTTACTGAGCTGTTAGTGTGTTCTGATGTTTTCTTGCTTATTTTTTCTTTATTCCTCTGGACATGATGCATTATTCATGCCCACTTCTCTGTCTTCCAACCCCAGTGTTTGGTAAGTAGGTAGGTAGGTAGGTAGGTAGGTAGGTAGTTGGTAGATAGATAGATATATATATAGACAGATAGATAGATAGATAGATAGATAGATAGATAGATAGATAGATAATTTTAAGTTCTTTGTTCTTTTGGCTTCTAACTAATGTCACTTCTGTTTGATATTGTGCCTCTCATTGTTCCTTATTTAACTTCAGAATTCGAATTCTTTGCTAGTCTTTCTTTACCCTTTACTTCTTTTTCCATTCCTGTTCCTTGTCTGGAGAATTTTTTTCTCTTTCCCCTTCTCTTTCAGTTGGATTTCCCAGTAGGCGGTTTGCAGGCAAGCTTTAGAAATATCATTGGGACAAGCTGTTCTGTGATATTTCATTGAAAATAGCACTTATAAAGCTGTTTGCATTATATTTTTGCCAACAGATGGATCTAGAACATGGAATCAGTGATGTTCTCAACCTGGCTCATTCTGAATGGGCATCATAAAATCCAAGAGAGGGGGACTTAGGATCCAATCGGTGCCATTCACTATCTCCTGAGACATACAGTAGGAATAAATTTCTTGAGCCAATCTGTAGTGCAAATATGTCTTTTACATCTGTCTAAAGCAGCAATGATTTGTTCAGTATTTTACCTTCTTTAATACAACATTTTGGATTATTTTTACTATAATTCTCATCTTCTTCAGTGAAATGACATTTAAATTTCACAGATCCACTATAGTTTACAGCACTCTTTCATATAAATTATTTCATGTGACCTTCACCAACTTCAGGGGAACTTATATTTTAGTGTTATGGAGAAGGATATTGGTGCTCTGCAGGGAATTGTCCACCAAATTCCTTTGTTTTCTTTTTTCATATAACAGCTGTCTCCTCCAGTCCTGTTCAAAGGTTTAAAAAAAATCCTCATGAGGTTATTCACTTTGACACATGTTTATGAGTATGGAATTTACAAGTTTGGAGTGATCTAGGCTCAGATAACATTTTACAGTGCCCTAATAGATGGAGGAGAAAATTGTTTTCAAACATTCCCATTCTTTGTTTAGGAAAATTTGATATCAGTCTGTTGATTCATGAACTAAACCTCGCTAAACCTAAATTTAGATGCTACATGTCACATATGTTGTCATTGGTTCTCTCATCATAAGAAGGTGTTTCTGATATTATTGTGCATTTATTACATTTTAAACATTTAAAAGCTATGTGGGTAAAACATTGTCCTGTATGTGCTAATCAAATAAACTATTAAATATATTTACTTTTATGCCAATGTAAATTCAATAATGCTAATGTATTTGGTCATTCAGTGAATGAAAAGCAGATCCTAAGAGACATTATTCCATGAATCTTTCTCTGCTTATTTTATTTTTGTTCAACTTAGCTTATTATTGTAAACCTTGAAGAAAACTAGAGGTACTTTTAAAGCCATCTTGACTCTATTCCTTGGTTATATCAGTTATTAAATATTTATGAAGGTAACTAACTTTACCTTTCTCTCTTAGTAGTTGTAATGATATTTGAGGAGGAAAACAATAAAAAAGTGGGAAAGTTAAGTAATTCAGAATGGTGATATTTAAATCAAAATCAGTGCCATATGTAATAGAATAGTAATTTCTAACATGTATAATTGGGAAGCAGTATAACTTCACTTGGGCTACTGTCCCTTGTGTCCCAAAGATTGGTGCATTGCTCATTTCTCCCTATGACTCCTGACCTCCTGGAGCACCTCATTCATTATCAAGAGAAAGGAATAGAAAATTCTCATGGAAGTAGTTATGAGGAAGTATTGAGGTAGGGCATATGATTTTAGGAAAGGGTTTAGAGATCAGAGGATATAGAAGGAAGATAGATGTATGGATGGAACAGAAGACTCTGATGTGTTATGACAAATCATAGGTGTGTCAGGGATGAAAATGTTGAGAGCTACTCTTAGAAAAAGATAATTATTGGTTTACCTCATATAAGAGCCTATTTTCTTGTTACTAGTCCAGTCCTCTAAAGTGTTTTCTAATTCTGGATTTCTGTCTAGAAATTCAAGATATGTGAAGTTAGAGTCACTCTAGGATATTCAAGCACTTTTTAAATATTTACTAATTGGAAATTAATAACAGTTGAAATGATGATTTTTCTTTTGAAACTGGTGTTGAGACTTGAAAACAAAAGTATAAATGCACACCTTTGAATTTACATTTTCTTACCAGGGAATTAGCTGATGTGTTCAGACTTTTATTGTGGGAGGAATGATACTGAAGAGATGATATGAAGTCCAGACTTTCACCTTTTTCACTGAAAATAGACACTCATTATGTAGAGCAAGTTGGTCTACTTCCTCTTTGCTTCATGCATGCCTTTACCTAGTTGTTTCCTTAATTTTACCTCTAAATGGAAAGACTCCGTTATAACCAAGGGATTCTTGCCTTCAGTATGAGATGGGCTGAGTATACACTGCAGGTGTTTCTGATTAGTGTGTTAATTGCTTGGAAGCTGCAGACTTTCCAGTGCTTTGCTGAGCTTGTTTTTATTCAGCATATTTATTCACCTACTAAGTCACAGCTCTTAGTTTTGCAGCCCATGTTTGATCTTTTCACCTTTGTTTAGTTGGGCTCTTTCGTGTCTTAAAATCCTCCAGATTGTGAAACATTCTATTTTTAATTAATAGGGACTGAAATATTTACATGCTGCCAGTTTCTCTTTGTTTTTCTCAAGAATGTTAACTCACAAGGCTGAGTTTCTCTATTTAGAAGAACCCACAAGACTGGGCTCACTTATTTATACATAAAAATAAAATTATTTTACTCTCTAAAAAATACTTGAAAATCCTTGAAATATTATCTCTGAAAAAGGTATTAGGAAAGTCTATTGACATATCAATTCTCTTCTTTCTATTAAATAATTATGTTACTTGAGATGCCTTTTTGCTTTTAAACTGAGATATAAAATTGCATTAAAAGCATAATAGAATGCTTTTTATACATTGTGTTTACATTGTGAGATGGTACATCTAGTTAATTAATAAATTCATTGCCTCTCCTGTACAACTACATATACATATCCTTTGGCCAATAACCTTTCAACCCCTCATTCTCCTATCCACTCCAGCTCTGGTAACCACTAGAGATCAACTAGGAGATCAACTCTTTTAGATTCCACGAGTGAAATGATGCAGCATTTTTCTCTCTGTGCCTGGCTTAACATCACTAATCATCAGGGAAATGCAGATCAAAAGTACAATGAGATATATTATCTCAATCCTTTTAAATGGTTATTGTTGAAAAATTGGCAAGGATATGAGAAAAATGAACTCCTATACTCAGTGAGTAGGGATTAAATTAGTATAATCATTATGGAAATATATATGGAAGATCCTCAAAACTTTAAAAATAAAACTACCATATGACAAAACTATCATGAGATCTAGAAGTCACACTCCTTGGTGTATATCCAAAGGAAAGGAAATCAGTATTTCAAAGAGACATTATATTTCATTTTCATTGTAGTACCATTCATAATAGCCAACATAAAATCAACTTAAATGTCCATCAGTGGATGAATGGGTAAAAAAAATGTGGTGTATTTACACAATGGAATAAAATTTCACCTTAAAAATGAAAAAAAAAAACTTGTCATTTGTTTCAACATAGATACTTGAAAGTTAATAAGTGAAATAAACCAGGCTTTTTATTTAAAAATAATGTTTCCTGGTAAAGTGTTTTCTCCCAATTGAATAATAAAATACACAGATCATAAGTATATAGTTTGATACTTTGACAATTGTTATCTGTAGGTGTAACCCTACTCCAAGCAAGATATAGAGTGTTGCCATCTCTCCAGAGAGTTTTCTAATTCCCTTTCCAATGAATTGTCCTCATTTCTGCCTCAGAGGCAAGTATTTCTGATTTTTATTACTGTAGGTAAGGATTGCCTATTTTTTTACTTTATGTAAGTGGGATCCCACAAAGTGTGTTTGTGGGTATGTGCATGAGTGTGTAGTAATGTTTAATTTTCTTCATTCAAAATATTGTTGAAATTCATCCATATTTTCCTGTTTTTGCTGAGTACTATCCCATTGGATCAATATACTATAATTTATTTATTCTATTGATTGATGCTTGTCTTGATCCCTGTTATTTATCATTCTGCATGAAAACACATGTGCAAAATTTTTATAGGTACATGCTTTCATATAAATCCCTAAGAATGGAATGGTTGGTCAGTGTAGATAAAAACTTCCCAACAGGTTTTCAAAGTAGTCATTCCATTTTATAATTGTGAATAAAAAGAGAGTAAAAATGACTGAGTGAGACTCTTAGTTCTATACCTAGGCTCCAATTATTTTCAAATTTTGGCCATTGTGTGAGTGTGAAAAGTACTGACACTGAACACGTTTTCCTGTGGTTATGACACATTCTTACATCTTTTTATGAGAAGTTTCTATTCTTCTCTTTCTTCATGGAGTTCTTCAACTTTCTAATCAATGATTTATGGTAATTCTTTATAAATTTTCTGATAATTCCAAAAGGTACAGATTCTTTGTCTTTTATAAGCACCGCACATATTTTCCCCAGTCTGATGTGCCTAAACACTTTCTTACTGTGTCTTTTTTTTTTTAATTCATTTTTATTTTATGTGGTACTGAGGATGGAACCCAGTGCCTCACACATACTAGGTAAGAGTTCTACCACTAAGCCAAAACCCCTGCCCCTGGCCTGTAATTTTCTTTTTTTTTCTTTCTTTTTTTTTATTTGCTTATTGATTCATTGCGCACAAATGGAGTACAGCTATTGTTTCTCTGGTTGTACACAAAGTAGAATCACACCATCTGTGCATTCATACATGTTCACAGGGCAATGATGTCTGTCACACATTCTATTAATATTCTTACCCCCTCACCCCTGACCCCACCCCTCCCTTCCCTCTATGCTATTTATACTTCCTCCATTCTTCCCACCTCCCCCACCCCCTGCATTATGCGTCATCATTCGTTTATCAGAGAGACCATTCAGCCTTTGGATTTTTGGGATTGGCTGATCTACTTAGCATAACAGTCTCCAACATCATCCATTTACCTACAAATGCCATAATTTTATTCTTCGTTATGGCTGAGTAATATTCCATTGTGTATATATACCACAGTTTCTTTAGCCATTCATCTATTGAAGGGCATCTAGGTTGGTTCCACAATCTAGCTATTGTGAATTGAATAGCTATGAACATTGATGTGGCTGCATCACTGAAGCAATCTGATTTTAAGTCCTTTGGGTATAGGCCAAGGAGTGGGATAGCTGGGTCAAAGGGTGGATCCATTCCAAGTTTTCTAAGGAATCTCCGCACTGCTCTCCAGAGTGCCTGCACCATCTTGCTCTCCCCCCAGCAATGTATGAGTGTACCCTTTTCCCCATATCCTTGCCAACACCTGTTGTTGCCTGTGTTCTTGATAAAAGACATTCTAATTGGGGTAAGATGAAATCTTAAGGTGGTTTTGATTTGCATTTCTCTTATAACGAGGGATGTTGAACATTTTTCATAAATTTGTTGATGGCTTGTAGATCTTCCTCTGTAAAGTGTCTGTTCAATTCCTTGGCCCATTTATTGATTGGGTTATTAGTGTTCTTGGTGGAAAGATTTTTGAGTACTTTGTAGATTCTGGAGATTAGTGCTCTATCTGAAGTGTGTGTAGCAAAGATTTTCTCCCACTCTAAAGGCTCTCGCTTCACATTGCTGATTGTTTCCTTTGCTGAGAAAAAGCTTTTTAGTTTGACTCTATCCCAATCATTGATTCGGGTTTTATTACTTGCGCTTTGGGAGTCATGTTAAGGAAATCTGGTCCTACGCCAACGTGATGAACATTTGGACCTATTTTCTCTTCTATTAGGTACAGAGTCTCTGGTCTAATATCTAGGTCCTTGATCCACTTTGAGTTGAGTTTTGTACAGGGTGAGAGATGTGGGTTTAGTTTCATTTTGCGGCATATGGATTTCCAATTTTCCCAGCACCATTTGTTGAAGAGGCTGTCTTTTCTCCACTGTATGTTTTTGGCTCCTTTGTCAAGTATGAGATACCTGTATTTATGTAGGTTTGTGTCTGTGTCCTCTATTCTGTACCATTGATCTACCTGTCTATTTTGGTGCCAATACCAAGCTGTTTTCGTTACTATTGCTCTGTAGTATAGTTGAAAATCTGGTATTGTGATACCCCCTGCTTTGCTCTTCTTGCTAAGGATTGCTTTAGTTATTCTGGGTCTCTTATTCCTCCAAATGAATTTCATGATTGCTTGCTCTATTTCTATGAGGTCCGTCATTGGGATTTTAATTGGAATTGCATTGAATTTGTATAGCACTTTTGGAAATATGGCGATTTTAACAATGTTAATTCTGCCTATCCAAGAACATGGGAGATCTTTCCATCTTCTCAGATGCTCTTTAACTTCTTTCATTAGTGTTCTGTAGTTCTCCTTGTAGAGGTCTTTCACATCTTTTGTTAGATTGATTCCCAAGTATTTTATTTTTTTTGAGGTTATTGTGAATGGGGTAGTTTTCCTAATTTCTCTCTCAGAGGATGCATCACTTACAAATAAAAATGCATTGGATTTATGAGCATTAATTTTATATCCTGCTACTTTACTGAATTCATTTATGAGTTCCAGAAGTTTTCTGGTGGAATTCTTGGGGTCTTCTAAATAGAGAATCATGTCATCAGCAAATAGGGATAGTTTGAGCTCTTCTTTTCCTATTCGTAATCCTCTAATTTCTTTGGTCTGTCTAATTGCTCTGGCTAGACTTTCAAGAACAATGTTGAATAGTAGTGGCGAAAGAAGGCATCCCTGCCTTGTTGCAGTTCTCAGGGGGAATGCTTTCAATTTTTCTCCATTTAGAATGATGTTAACTGTGGGCTTAGCATAGATAGCCTTTACAATGTTAAGGAATGTCCCCACTATCCCTATTTTTTCGAGTGTTTTGAGCATGAAGGGATGCTGTATTTTATCAAATGCTTTCTCTGCATTTATTGAAAGAATCATGTGGTTCTTGACTTTAAGTCTGTTGATTTGGTGAATTACATTTATTGATTTCCGGATGTTGAACCAACCTTGCATCCCCGGGATGAAACCCACTTGATCATGGTGCACTATCTTTTTAATATGCTTTTGTA
>JAJEJO010051321.1:99978-118096 GCA_020662805.1 Glaucomys volans
GTCTTCTGTTATCCATGCATCATTCAATAGCATATTATTTAATCTCCTGGTCTTGGAGTAGTTTCTGTTTTTAACTTTTTCATTGATTTCTGATTTCATTCCATTATGATCTGATAGTATACAAGGTAGTATCTCTATGTTTTTGTATTTGCTAAGAGTAGCTTTGTGGCATAACATATGGTCTATTTTAGAGAAGGACCTATGAGCTGCTGAGAAGAAAGTGTATTCGCTTTTTGATGGATGGAATATTCTATATATGTCTGTCAAGTCCAAATTAGCGATTGTGTCATTGAGTCCTATGGTTTCTTTGTTAAATTTTTGCTTGGAAGATCTGTCCAACAGTGAGAGAGGAGTGTTAAAGTCCCCCAGTATTATTGTGTTTTGGTCTATTTGGTTCCTGAAATTGAGAAGGGTCTGATTGATGTACGTGGATGCACCATTGTTTGGTGCATAACTATTTATGATTGTTATGTCTTGCTGACTTATGCTTCCTTTAAGCAGTATGAAATGTCCTTCTTTATCCCTTCTGACTAACTTTGGCTTGAAGTCTGCTTTATCTGAAATAAGGATGGAAACCACTGCTTTTTTACTCAGTCCATATGCATGGTATGTTTTTCCCCAACCTTTCACCTTTAGTCTGTGGGCATGTTTTTTCTATGAGATGAGTCTCTTGAAGGCAGCATATTGTTGCGTCTTTCTTTTTAATCCAATCTGCCAGTCTATGTCTTTTGATTGATGAGTTTAGGCCATGTACATTCAGGGTTATTATTGAGATATGACTTGTATTTCCTGCCATTTTAGCTTTTTTGGGGTTTTTAGCTTAACTTTATTTCTCCTTTGTTTGACTCTTTCTTTAGGGTAGTTCCTCCCCATGTTGACTGAGATTGTTGTTTTTCGTTTCTTCCTCTTCAAATATTTTGTTGAGGATGTTCTGTAGGGCAGGCTTTCTCTTTGTGATTTCTTTAAGTTTTTGTTTATCATGGAAGGATTTGATTTCCTCATCAAATCTGAAGGTAAGTTTTGCTGGGTATAAGATTCTTGGTTGGCATCCGTTTTCTTTCAGAATTTGAAATATGTTGTTCAAGGCCCTTCTTGCTTTTAGGGTCTGGGCTGAGAAATCTTCTGATATCCGTATTGGTTTCCCCCTGTAGGTAATCTGATGCTTTTCTCTCGCAGCCTTTAAAATTCTATCTTTGTTTTGTATATTAGGTATTTTCATTATAATGTGCCTTGGTGTGGATCTGTTGTAATTCTGTGCGTTTGGTGTCCTGTAAGCTTCTTGTAATTGATTTTCCATCTCATTCATCATGTTTGGGAAATTTTCTGATATTATTTCATTGAACAGATTATTCATTTCCTTGGTTTATATCTCTGTGCCTTCCTCAATCCCAATAATTCTTAAATTTGGTCTTTTCATGATGTCCCATATTTCTTGTAGGTTCCGTTCATGATTCCTAACCATCTTCTCTGTTTGTTTGACTTTGTTTTCAAGATTAAATATTTTGCCTTCATTTTCTGAGGTTCTGTCTTCCAAGTGATCTATTCTGTTAATTATGCTTTCTATTGAGTTTTTAACTTGGTTTATTGTTTCCTTCATTTCCTTGTTTCCTTCAAGGATTTCTGTTTGTTTTTTTCTCAGAACTTCTATCTCTTTAATGAAGTGAGTTTTTGCTTCCTGCAATTGCTCTATTAGCTGATTATTCATAGCCTGAATCTGCTCTCTCGTCACATCATTCTCTTCTTGGATCACTTTAATTATGAACATTCTGAACTCCCTTTCTGCCATTCCTTCTACCATGCTGTCTTTGGATTCTCCCGATATATCTTCTAGATTTGTTTGGGACACTTTCTTCCCGTGTTTTCTCATGTTGCTCATGTATCTTCCCCTCTGATGTTTGAGAGGTGCTTGATCAAGCGGTGACCCAAGAAAGCTGCTGTTCCACTTCCTCCAGTTTGGGAATGATCAATGTTTCTGTCAGAGGCAGCCGCCGGAGCCAGAGACTCCAGCCTCTCCAGGCCAGACTGCCCAGGAGACACCGCGCAGTGGCGGGAAAGACCAGAGCCCAGCTCTGCAGACTCAGGCAGTCCCAGATGGTCGCTCTCTACCAGGGAAGCCGCAAAATGGGGCCAAAGGGTCCAAACTCACTGCTGGAACCAGAGACTCCAGCCCCTCCAGGCCAGACCGCCCAGGAGACGCTGCACAGTGGCCGAGAAGACCGGAGCTCGGCTCTGCGGGCTCAGGAAGTCCCAGATGGTCGCTCTCTGCCAGGGAAGCCGCAAAATGGCGCCGAAGGGTCCAAACTCACTGCTGAAGCCGGAGACTCCAGGCCCCCCAGTCCAGACCCTTGAATTTTGATGAGATCCAATTTATCATTTTTTTCTGTTATGGTTTTGTTTTTGTTTTTGTTTTTTTTTTGTCTTGTCCAGGTTGTGAATATATATACCCATATTTTTTTCTAGAAGCTTTCTGGTCTGGCTTTTATGTTTAGGTTTATGATCCATCTAAAATTATTTTGCATATGGTATTAAGTAGTTAAGGTTAATTTTTGTGCTATGTGGAAAAAGACTTTCCTCATTCAGTTGAATTAATAATTTTTCATTACTTTCATTTTCTGATTGTTGATATTTATAAATGTAATTAGATTTTATATTCCTGCTTAATTTAAAAGTGTAGCAGTTTTGATTTTATAAAAAATTAATTTCCTTAGGGTTTTTCTCATGTTATCTGAGAATAAGATAGTTTTATTTCTTTTTTTTTCTTTCTGATTTTTATTCCTTTCGTTTCTTACTACTGTGACTATAGGGAAGTGGTACATTTAAATTTTAAAACCAAAAATTCTAGCCTTTTCTCCTATCTTTGGGAGAAAACATTCAGTATTTCAGCTTTAACTATAAAACAAGCTTTTAGTTTTTTGTGTGAATCCTCTACTTCTAGTTTGCTGAGAGTTTTAGCATAAAAGGGTATTGATGATTTTCAAATATTTTTCCTTTATCTATTTGGTAATCCTGCGATTTCCCCATTTTCTTTTTCCCTCTGTGGCATAAATTACATTCTTTTATTTTGATTTTTAATTCTTTACATCTTTGGAATAACAGTGGGTTATGATATTTTATCATTGTGCTAAATGTAAGGGACACTTTGGATAAAGGATTAGTGGTGGATAGATGGATTAGATATAATCTAAGGAAGTCAAAGATGTATAATGATTTTAACTGGGATTTTGGAATAATATTAACATAGGTAAGAAAGATTTGAACAGTAGGTGACTTGAAGAGAGATGAGCTGCTTCTGAACTCCTACCATGTTTAGGTTAGGTGACAACTCGACCTGAAGGAAATGAGTATTTTGGATATTCTGTTGGACCTCATATGTGCTTAATGAGCAGCAAAAAAAGTGGCTAAAAGCCATATCATCTCTCCCTGTTATTATTAAGAATTTTGACCTGACATTACATAAAATTCTTGCCAACTCTGGAATAACATTTTACTGGACACTGTGGGGTGACGGGATACATATGCTAAAATTTAAAATTAGGAATGAGAGTGGATTTGTAAAAAACAGATCCATATTACTCAGAAAGAATATAGGATATTGTATTGGGTTGCAGCAAAAAGTAGATAAGGAATATAAAGACTTTCAAAGATAAACTCTTTTAAAAATATATTTTTGCTGAGTATTGAATAATTTACTTCTATTATGGAGATTTTCATTTATACCTTAGAAGAATGGTATGAGATGAAATTACCAGATCCAGAAACTCAAGGGTTGAATGTTTTCTCTCATATGTGGAATTATAGAGAAAAATGAATAAGAAAGTGGTCTCATCGAAATAGAAGGGAGATCAGTAGAGTAGAAGTGGGGTCCAATGAGGAGGGAAGAGAGGAAGGAAAGGGGAAGAACAGGGAAATGAAGTTTATGCTATGTGCAAGCACAAATATATCACAATTCATTTCACTTTCATATAAAAGTGTAATGCACAGGTTAAACAAATTAAAGGAAGATCAATAGACTAGAAGAAGGGGCTCAAATGGAGGGAGGAAGGAAGGAAAAGAGGAAGTACTAGGGATTGAAATGGAGCAAACTGTTATACGCATTTACAAATATGTCAAAATGAACCTCATTATTATCATAACTATAGTGCACTAGTAAGTATTTTTTAAAAGGAAATCCTGCTGCTTGCTACAATGTGGTGAATCTGGAGTACATTATGCTTATGAAATAGGCTAGACACAGAAGGACAAATATTATGTGATTACATTGATATGAGATGTACACAAAGAAACAGTGAAATGGTTTTTGCCAGGAGCTTCAGGGAGAAATGGAAGGTTGCTATTCCTCCAGTATAAAACTTCAGTTAAGCAAGATGAATAAACTCTGGGGATTTTTGTATAACACTGTGTCTATATTAAATGATACTGTATTGTGCACATAGAAATTTGTTATGAGAATAGGCTTCATGTTAAGTGTTCTTTTCCACAATAGGTTTTTTAAAAAATCATATTAAAAATGCTATGAGGTAGGTTATTTTATTTCATTCTTTATATTCTTGATTAGGCCTGGGGTTTAGAGAGGGTGAATAATTTTCTCAGTGTGACACAGACACTCACTGGAAGAACTCTGATTTCTTAACTCCAATAGTCTTTCTATTAATACTAATTACTCATTAGGGGAAAACAATCAAGGTTGTATATTTGTATTTCAGAGGGATGAACTTGAATAGGAGAATATTAGATTGAAAAAAAAAAGAAGAGCAAAAACATAGATGGTCAGAGCTTGTCGCCTAAAGGAGTTTAATAATGTGAAGATAATTTGCAACAAAAACTCTGTGGGAAGAGGAGAAAAACAGAACGATAATATAATATTAGAAAACAATCTTACATGAAACTGAACAATTTGAAAAGAAAAAGTTTGAGAAAGAAGTCAGTGGGTCACAACTGTCTACCAGTAGTTCTTCACAAATTAAAATTTCATAAGAAACTTAAAAAAAAATGGATTGGCCTCACCAAAACCAATTAAATCAATCTAAGTACAGGTACAGATGCTCCTTGACTTACAAATGTGATTACATCTGATACACCCTTGTAAGTTAAAATATTATAAGTCAAGAATGGATTGAATACATGTAACCTACTGAATATCAAAGTTTAGCAACACTGTACATTAGAGTATCAGTTGTTGACCCTTGTGACTGAGTGGGAGACTGGGGAGGGGTGGCTTACTGTTATGTCCTAGCATCTTGTGGAAGTGTTATACTATGAGTTAATAGTTTGTAAAAAGATGAACATTCCGAATTCAGAGTATGGTTTCTAATGAACGGGTATTGCTTTTCCATTATTGTAAAGTTGAAAAGTCTTAAGTTGAACTATTGCAAGTTGTATACTGTGTTTTTAGCCTACTGTTCCTGTACAGGCTATATATGTGGTCTATGAAACTCTTGAAATCAAATACAAAGTTTGCTTTTAGATGCGTTTTACTAAGAATGAAATTCTGATCATGCCTCTGTCACATGCCTTCTATAACTTTTCTCGCCCTCAATTTGTCAGCAAAGTCAAGATGGTATTTGCCTTGCCTAATTCTCAGGGATGTAGTAAGGCTCAAACCAAATAAAATGTGCAGTGGTGCTGTATAAATTATAAAGCTCTGTAGTGACCCCACTTGTTATTATAATGATGATTGAATCAGGTGCGCCGATATTTGAAAGAAGACCTTTAAGACCCAGTGCTCTTACCCTGTCTGTCTCATCCACATTTGTCTCTGATGATAGCAACTTCAGTTTTTAGAAAACGTAGGAGTCTTTTGAAGTTCCCTTAACCATTTGAATTTACCTAAGATGATGTTGGCTAAATATGGGGAAGTTCTTATCTCCAGTATCTCATTTCTTTGAGGCGTCAGAATAAGAAAGTCACAGGAAGTTTAAACCCCTGAAATTTGGGACATGAGGGATACCAATGAAAGTAAATGGCACAGTAGTATTCAGGATGACTTAACAGGGAAGGGAAAGAACAGAATCCAGAAAGGACCATTGTGACTGCATCTTCTGTTTATGATTAAAAATCACCATCAATCCTATTTAGCCCATTTGTGCTGCTGTAACAAAATACTTGAGACTAGGTAATTTATAAAGAACAGAAATTTATTTTCTCACAGTGTTGGAGATTGGGACATTCAGGACCAAAGTGTTGGCAAGTTTGGTTATCTGGTAAGTGCTACTTACTTCCAAGATGGCACTTTGATATTGTATCCCCCAGAGTGGAAGAACCTTGTGTCCTCGAGTGGCAGGAGGTGAAAAGACAAAATGGACTATCTCCCTCTATCAAACCCTTTTACAAAGCCTCCTAATCTCATTCACAATGACTTAATCATTCCCTGAAGGACTCACCTCTATTATGTTGGAGATTAAGTTCCAATGTGAATTTGAAAGAGACAAAAACATTCAAATCATAACAAATCCATATATTGGTCATGCCAATTATAAGGCATTTTCATTTCTCTTTATTTGATGAAATCCTGAATTTATTCACCAGAAATATAAGGAAAGATTTGTTTCTGACACTTTCTACATGTAAAAAAATGTTTTTCATTTTCTCTTTTTCTTGTGTCCAGAGTGCCATTGATAACAACAGACTATTGTTTTCTTTTTTTATTATTCAGAATTTTCTTCCACATGCATAAATATATCAGTAGATTCTATTCTTTGGCATGTCTTTTTCCCTAGAGCATCTCTAGGCTGCTGAAATAAGAAAAACATCAATAAAAATTATATGGGAAAATTTTCCATAGAAACCAGAATGTCTAGAAAGTAGAGTGGATACTATTGCTTTAAATATTACAAGATGAAGATTATAATTTGAAATATAATCTTATCCCTCCTATTGGGTCACTTGTTATTGATTACACTGGGTAAAGTTAGAAGTCTTCCATTATCTCTGCCAAGAGAAACTGCTTGGCTCTATAATGAATAGAATGCCTAATATATAAATTCAGAGCTTCCTAAACTTTCCTATTCTAAAATTCTAGAATTTAGCTATGAAAATGTCATAATATGCATTATTATTTAGTTAGTTATTCATTCATTCACTAACTGTAATTGAGTGCCTACCATCTGCTGGGCATCTTAAGTGGTGATTTGAGTAGGAAAATGACTAAAATTTCAATTCTATCATAAAAGAACCTTTAATCAACTTGGGAGACTGTGCTGTAGATAGAACTTTCAGAGTTTTATTGATGGAGTTCATTGATCAGTTGCTCAGGAGTCATCCTTAGACTTTTCTTTTCAGTCTACAATCACCCCTTATGTTCTCTCATCTCATTTTGGAGCTTTAAATACTACCTGTATGTTGATTTCTTCCAAGTTTATACTTCTACCCTTGACCATTTCCTTGAACTCCAGGGTCATATCCTGAAGGCTACTTTAAATCTCAATGAGATGTCTAATAAGCATTTTAAGAATGACATAGAATTAAACTTGTATTTCAGTTCATAGCTGCACAAGCTAAACAACACCACCACCACAGGCCCTTTTTCCCATCCTTGATTCCTTTCTTTCACACCCTACATCCAACTCATCAGAAAATTCTCTTGGCCAACAATTCTCAAAGTGTGGTTCAAGACCTCTTGGTAGCCTTCAAGACTTTTAGAATATCTGTGATGTCATAACTATTTTCATACCAAAGACCTTTTGCTTCTTTCCACTTTTATTTGCACATGAGTGCCAAGTGAAGGTTTTTAGAAGCTGGGGTATGTGAAGACATTATATTTCTGATGGCTGATAGAAAGTACACTTGTGTACTCTTATATATAAATGTGTATATAGAAATTTTTATTAAATATTAAAAGATATGAAGTGTAAAAATTTAAAATATAAAAAGAAGATATGACCTATATGAACAAAAACTCTGTTGTGTTCTAATAATTTCTAAGAGTGTAAAGGGATTCTGAGACCAAAGGGTTTAAAAATTGGTACTCAAAAAGGTATCTTGATTCAGGCTCCTCTTACCATCAACTCCTCTGTCATTCTCATAGAAGCCATTAACATCTTTTACCTGGACTTTTGAAAAAGCTTCCTACCTAATTCTCTGGCATTGACTTCTGTACCCTGATCATTCTTTTGCATCAAGATCCAGTTCTATAAATCAGATGACATTGTTCATCGGCTCCACCTTCCAAAGTCTTCCCATGTGAGAATGAAGGCATACAACGCCATATATAATCTGACTCTCTTTAACCTCTTAAACTGTTTCCTGCCATTCTCTACCTAGCTCATTTTTTCTCCAGCCATGTTATATTTCCTGGCTTTCTTTAGATAAGTGAAACAGCTCCTGCCTTAGGTTCTTTGTACTTATCACTGACTTTTCTGGAATGCCCTCTGCCAGAGACTTACATGGCTCATTATCATCCTTCCTTCAGGTCATTATTCAAATGCTACCTTATGAGAGATGCTTTCTTTGACTGTTGAATATAAAGTAGTTAACACTTACTTTTGTCTTCATGGTGCTATTTTCCTTTATAATATTTTCAACTCTCGAATTAACATTACTTTGATCTGTTCAATGACTTTTTTCCCAACTTGAATATATGCCCTGAGAATGGAAACTGTGTCTTTAAAATATATTAAATCTTCAATACAGCACATAGACTGATATCTGGTACTTAATTGGTGTTCAGTAAGTATTATTTGAATGAATTAATTGAGCACATATGGGCAAAGAAAAGTGAATACTGTTTTGTGGAGGGAATACTCAAATTGGGCTTTTATATTTGATAGAAGTTAGATGAGTGAAGTGGAAAATACTTAGCCCAGGGAGTAGGATAAGATAAGGAAGGCATTTACAGGCTTTTGACTTAATGCTTTGCTGAATTTACCATCAGACATTTAATCAATCAGGAAGTTCCAACCAAATATTCTACCCTTTTTCCTATTCAGAATGCCCTAATACCTACACAGTACTCATACAGTGAGTGGTATTCTTAAGGAAAAAAGGCTTCTTTTGTCAAATATATTGGTGAAATACAGCATTAAACTTTTTTTTTTCTCATGAAAAGATTTTTCAGAACCTTTCTCCACTCCCAACCCTGAAAACCCATTAATATATTTCACAACTAGTGACCCATAAAACACAATTTGAGAAGCATGACCTAGGGCATTTCAAATGCTTCTTTATAGCTGACCCTTAAAATTCCATTCTGGTTTGAATTTTCCACTCATCTTGCAATTCATACTGTTGAGAAAGGAAGCACCTTGGCTCAGCACTAAGCTTGTCCTTTATTTACGATGTTACAGAGTGTTATCTATACATTGTCTACTTTAATCCTTGGGTGAACCATGTGAGATAGGGTCATTATGATTCCAATTTTATTTACGAAGGAAGGTAAAATAATTATACTGTGTATTATACTGTGTTGAAAAACAAGTTTAAATCAATGATGTTAAATGCCTAAAACTGAGAAACAAGTAATTAGAAGGATCTATATTTTCCCCTATCAGACAATGTTATTTTAGCATCATTCTATTTTACATTGATTGCATTCAATTCAGTAAATTTGTTTGAGCACTTCAGTAGATACTACAAAGAGTAAAAACCATTCAGCAGTTGTTTGAATTCAGGAGACAAATTAACCACACTGCTTTCTTTCTCTCCTAAATTTGGAACCGATTGAGAGATGGGACAAATTGAAACAATTTGAAGTTAGACAAATTGAAGTCAAAAGGTCATAATTTTTTGTCTTTGATAGAACTGATAGAACAGTGTGATTCTAGATACGTGGCTGAAAGAATTTGCTATAACTTTGCCTACCCCAACAGATCATTGCATAGCTAAACAACCTATGAGGTAGTTTTAGAATTGCAGAGAATGTGTTCATCATGCTGACATGCTTGCTCTAAAGAGGTGAAAACCAGAACAGACAGTGATGAACATGCTCAGTTACTTCCCCAAATTCATTTTACAGCTGAGTAATTCTAACTCCTTAGGGGAAAAAATGAATGAAGGGTGAGAGAATAGGCCAAAAAATTCCCTTATGGAAACAATGCCAGAGGATAGAAGTTCAGTCTAAGAGTAAGATAGTAACATCTTATTTGATTAAGTAACCCAAAGTATTTGGAAGGTAAGACTCATTACACATGCTTGCCAGACATGAAAATCATTATCTTCCTCTAAGAATTTGTTCTTCCTTATTTATATCAATTAATTGCACCACTACGTACTCAGTTACGCAAGATGTAAATCTGAGTCACCCCAAGACTCCTCCCTTTCCTTCTCCCCATATCTAATTAGCTACCAAAGCATATCAATTCAGATTCCAGTATATCTCTCAAACCTGTTCTTGTTTACACCCACTGCAACTGGCTTAAGTTTTTGACTTTATTACTGAATGCTCCCACAATGGCTCCCTTGTTCTCATTCTCATCTGCTTCTTATTTATCTTCCACATTTTCCCAGAGTAATGCTTATGTTTCATTATTGTTTCTGTTTTTGTATGCCTTGAAAAATTGAAAATTATAGCAAAGACATAGATATAAAGACATTTTTCTCCTGAAGCTGTTCATAAGTTGTAAACCTGAAGCCTCATCAGCCACACATAATTTGACATGTTATTTCTTGCAAACAAGGTCATCTATCTATAACCAGAAAACAATCATCAACATCAGATCATTAACTTTGATATATTGCTACCATTTAATCTTCAGACCCCAGTCACACTTTACCAATTGTTCTAAAATATTTATTTTATCATCAAAATCATACATTGCATCTAATTGTCATTTCTTTTTCATTTTTTTTTTTATCTGGAACAATTCTTCAGTCTCAGTTGACTTGAAAAACCATCAAATGTTTGAAGATAATGGGTCTGCTATTTGGTAGAATGTTTCTCCATTTGAGTGTATCTAATACTTCCTCATATTTAAATTCCGGATATGTATCTTGTCAGAAAGATTCAGAGGAGGCTGTGTTTTCCTCATTGTACCCTATCAGGTGGTACATGATTTTGATTTGTCCTGTTCATATGATGTTATGTTCCCCTTGATCACTTGATTAAAGTGGTATCATCCAAGCTTCTCCACTGTAAGTTTAATCTTTTATTGCTGAAATGTACAAGTTTTGTGAGGAGGTACTCTGTAACTAATATTCCATTCCTCATAAAACATTCATTTACTTATTTATATCAGCAGAGAACCATCATTTCCTATTTTATTCAATGAGTTATATTCCATTGGTATCATTATTTGTTTACATACTGAAAATATTGGGGGTTTTGCCAAAGGAAGCACTCCTGTGTTCTTATGACATCTCTCAATCTTTCTTTGACTTCTTCTTACTTTTAGGCTTATACATACTTTTATAGTCCTAGATATGAAATAAGCTATTCCTCCAAGAAGCTTTATTTCCTTTTAATGTAAGTGGTAATTATACTTAGGCACTAAGTATGCTCAGTGTTATTGAGCTTTCACTGTTTCCAGGTGTGGGAAGGATCAGGGAATTTTTCCAGTTAAAAAAAAATATACATGTATATATATACATACATATATTTTATATATTTTTTATTTTATAAAAATAATTTTTATTTTGTATTTTTGTGTTTATATACAGATATAAACACAAAAACATATAAACACATCATTTTCTATATTGACCTTCTAAATACGTTAAAAATCATGAGTTTATAGATGTAATGTGACTTCAATCTAAACATCACAGAATTGATTTCCATACTTGTAATTCTATTCCCTGGCAGTCAGAAACCTGCATCCCATTATTCTTTTTTAAAAAACTTATTTTTTATGTACATTAGGATACATTTTAGCATAATCACAAAAGCATGGAATATAATTTGCTCCTATTCAGTCCCCAGAACTTCCCCCCTTCCCTCTTTTCCCTCCCTCTGCTCCCTTCCATCTACTAGTCTGATCTTGGTGTGATTTATTTATATGAATATGTGTATATATACACATTAAATATATATGTGTATGTATATTTAATTAGTGTGTTGAGGATATACTTGATGTTGGGATTCTCTATATGCACATGTGAAAGTTTGGTCAGAATCATTCCACTTTTTTTCTCTTTTCCCATCCCTCCTGTCTCCTCCTCAGTCACCTTAGTCTACTCTACTGATCTTTCCTCCATTTTTATGAAATTTCCTCTCCCTTTTTTTTCTTCTCTCTCCCCCTCAACCCCCATTTTGGATTAACTTCCACATATAAGAGAAAACATTTGACCTTTGACTTTTGAGACTGGCTTATTTCTTAGCATGAAAGCCTCCAGTTCCATCCATTTCCTGAAATTTTTTGTTCTTATTTATGGCTGAGAAATACTCCATTGTGTATATATACCACATTTTCTTCTATCCATTCATTGGTTTTAGGGCACCTAGGTTGGCTTCATAGTTTGGCTATTGTGAATCATGCTGTGATAAACATTAATGTGGTGTCACTGTCGTATGCTAATTTTAAATTCTTTGGACGTATCCTGAGGAGTGGGATAGCTGAGTCATATGGTGTTTTCATTCCTCATTTTTTGAGGAATCTCCATATTGCCTTCCAGAGTGGTTGCACTAAGTTATCGTCCCACCGACAATGTATGAGTGTACCTTTTTCCCCACATCCTCGTCAACACTTATTCTTACTTGTATTCTTGATAATTGCCATTCTATTGGAACGAGATGAAACCTCAATATAGTTTTGCTTTGCTAATTGCTAGAGATGGTGAATGTTTTTCATACACTTGTTGACCATTTATATTTCTTCTTTTGAGAAGTAACTCTTCTCTCATTTATTGATTGGGTTGGTTTTTTGTTGTTGTTGTTGTTGTTGTTTTGTTTTGTTTTGTTTTTTGGTAGTAAGTTTTTGAGTTCTTTGTTTATTCTGGATATTAATGCCCTATCCAAGGAGCAGGTGGCACAGATCTTCTCCCATTACAACAGCTTTCTTTTCATGCTCCTAATTGTTTCCTTTGCTGTGCAGAAGCATTTTAATTTGAGGGCATCCTATCTACTGATCTTTGGTTTTATTTCTTGCACTTTAGGAGTCTTTTTAAGAAAGTCAGTTCCTATGCTGACATGCTGGAGTGTTGGCCTACACTTTTTTCTAGCAGGTGCAGGATATCTGGTCTAATTCCTAGATTGTTTTTGATCCTTTTTGATTTAATTTTTGTGTAGAATGACAGACAGGGGTCATATTTCATTCTTCTTCTACATAGGAATTTCCAGTTATCCTAGCACCATTTGTTAAAAAGTCTATCTTTTCTCCAACATGTTTTTGACACCTTTGTCTAGCGTGTATTTATGTGGGTTTGTCTCTGTGTCTTCTATTCTATTCTATTGGTCTTTTTGCTTGTTTTGGTGCCAGTGCCAGGCTGTTTTGTGACTATAGCTCTGTAGTATAATTTTAGTTCTGGTATTGTGATGCTTCCAGCTTCGTTCCTCTCATTAAGGAGTGCTTTGGTTGTTTTGGGACTCTAATTTTTCCAAATGAATTTCAGAACTACTTTTCCTAGTCCTGTGAAAAACATCATTGGAATTTTGGTGGGGATTGTGTTGAATCTGTGTAACACTTTGGTAGTATGGCCATTTTGACAATATTAATTCTCCCTATCCAAGAACATGGGAGGTCTTTCCATCTTCTTTATTGTTCTATAGTTTTCTTTAGTGTTCTATAGTTTTCACTGTAGAGTTTGTTCACCTGTTTTGTTAGATTGATTCCCAGGTTTTTTTTGAGGATGCTGTGAATGTGATGGTTTTCCTAATTTCTTTTTTTAGCAGATTCATTGTTGAAATATAGGAACATGGTCGAGTTATGACTGTTAATCTTGTGTCCTGCTACTTTGCTGAATTCATTTACGAACTCTGAAAGTCTCCTGGTGTTTTGTTTTTTTTTTTTACATATATAGGATTATGTTATCAGGAAGCAGAAATAATTTGAGCTCTTCTTTTTCCATCTGTATCCCTTTAATTTTCTTCTCTTGCCTGATTTGCTCTAGCTAGAGTTTCAAGGATTGTATTGAATAAGAGTGGTGAAAGTAGGCCTCCTTGTCTTGTTTTCAGAGAAAATTCTTTCAATTTTTCTCCATTCAGAATACTGTTGGCCTCAGGTTTGTCACATATAGCCTTTACAACATTGAGATAAGTTCCGTCTACCCCTAATTTTTCTCATGTTTTTAACATGAATGCGTGCCGTACTTTATCAAATGCTTTTTCTGCATCTGTTGAGATAATGTGATTCTTATCCTTAAGTTTATTTTTTTAAATTTTGATTCATTGTACACAAATGAAGTAGAACTATCATTTTTCTGGTTATACACAAACTGAATCATACCATTTGCGTATTCTTACATGTACATAGGGTAATGATGTTTGTCTCATTCTATTATCTTTCCTTCCCTGCCCGCTCCCCACCCCTCATTTTCATCTACACAATCCATCCTTCTTCCATTCTTCCCTTACCTCCCCCCACCCCCATTATGTATCATCAACCACTTACCAGAGAAATCATTTAGCCTTTGGTTTTTTGGGATTGGCTTATTTCACTTAACATGATATTCCCCAACTCCATCCTTAACTGTATTTATTTGGTGAATTAAACTTACTGATTTCTGAATGTTGAACCAATCTTGCATCTCTGGGATGAATCCCACTTGGTTATGATGCATTATCTTTTTAATGTGTTTCTGAATGTGTTTTGCCAAAAATATTGCCGCCCATTATTCTTAACGTATTTAGTTATTTGACCAATCTTCAGAAGGCTTATTCTCAAATGTGGATACTGATCTTTCCCCATTTAAACTCTGATACCTTGCCAGCCCATACCCCCATGTATACTATCTTCAACCTGATCAGGGTGTGACAACATACAGTCCACCTTCTTGCTTTGCATGTGCTCAGACTCCCCGTGACAAACTGACCTCTGGCGGATCTCCTTCTCACGCTGAAAGTGCTTTGAATGTCCACCTTGTCTGACCTTGAATGTGGACATCCTCCTTACACTGCCAATGTGAGGATAACCCATGAATATACCTAATCACCCTGCTAAGACTCTGGTTCCCAATGCCAGGCTTTTCCCCCAGGGTGAAAAGTGATCTCATTACATTGTCAACTTGATCATGTCATTCACTATTATAAAATCCATCAGAACTTATTACTTTCAGGATGAAATCCAAACTCCTCACTGAGTAAAGCATGAAAGTCCATTCACGTTCTGGCACCGGGCAACATGCAATCCTACTAAATTCATTCACCTCTGCAAAGCACACTTGTTCTCTCACACTCAGTCTAGAGTGAATTTCTCTCTTTTTCTTCCTGGATAACTTCTGTTGTTCCTTCAGGATAGATCCAAGGAATAACCAGAATAACCCTTTCTTGCCCTATCTTCAGGGAGTTGCCCTTATCCATTTCACTCACAGTTGCTGCATGTTTTATATTACTCAGGCTTCATGGTAGGAACAGAGAATATTAATAGTGAGCAAAACAAAAAAGCAAATTTATTCCAGAGGAGGCTGATATCCAATGACTATATAAACCATAAATAAAGAATATTTCAAATTGCAATAAGTGCTGTGAATTTATGAACATAGAAAAATAGTATGTGAAGGAGGAGCCAGTACTTGAGATCAGAGAAAGCCACTCTGAAAAAGCAGCATTTAAACTCAAGCATGAAGGAAGAGAAATGGTTAGCCATAGAGAGTCAGGGGGAGACTGCTGCAGGGAAAGGATGTGGCAACACAAGCACCCTAATAAAGAATCAGACTTGTAATAGAGGAGCAGGGAAAGGCATACGTAACTAGAGCATAAGATTGGTGGAAGTGCTATGAGATGAGGTTAGAGAAGCAGAAGAGTGAACAAGGTCATTGTAAATTTTACTTCAAATGCAATTAGAAATCATTGAAGTCCTTTAAGCAAGGGTATGACAGGATTTAACTACTTTTTTTATAAGGACCAATCTGGGTAGAGAATATCTTAGGGAGAGCAAGTGGAAATAATTAGGAAATTTTGTAGTTGTCCTACAAGAGTACAGTTGTTTGGATCAATCTTGAAGTGAATATCTAGGGTACTGGATGGTTTTGTGACAGATTTTAAAAGTAGAACCCATAATATTTATATATTAAATAATATAATATTATAATAAATATTACATAATATTTATTGTAGACTTGAATTCAGGGGCTATAGGATGTCAATCAAGCATGCCCAAGTATATGACTTCACTGCAAGAATCATGATGTCATTTACCTGAATGGTAAAATCTAGGCAAATTCCCGGATTTTTGTTGTTGTTTTGTTTTGGTGTTGCTGAGATTGGGGAGAAAGTGTGAAAGTTTGTTTTGACTCTAATATTTGAGATACCTTCGAGATGTCATGTAGTTATATATAAGGGTTTTCAGCCCTTCGACTATGCTTCTTTAACAATATGCATGTACTTCCACATAACTTTATATGAGTATTGTATGAGTCAATGCATCAAAAAAGATGGGAACATTTTATGAAAATAAGTTAATTGCATTTATATTTATAAAAGCAGAATTACAAATGACCCACACAAGTTTGTGAAATTTCTCTCCTTTTGTGCTCATTTTTTATCAGTTCATTTTAGTTATACATAATATTGGGGTTCCTTTTGACATAATTATACAAGCATGAAATATCATTTGCTTCAATTCAGTCTCCATTCTTCCCTTTTCCTTTTTCTCGTCCCTCTCACTGTTCCTTTTCCTCTGGTCTACTGATCTTTCTTCTATTTATTTATAGCATTTTTAATCAATGCCTTGTGAATATACATAAGGTGAGATTCACTGTGGTATATTCATGTATGTACATATAAAGTTTGGTCAGATTCATTACATCCTTCTTCCCTTTTCTGGTCCTTTCTCCCTCTCCCTTAATCCACATCCTCTGTTCCACTGACTTCTGTATGGAATCCTCCCCATTTTTTTTTCTTTTTCTCCCTCCACCCATTTTGGTCTACCTTCTGCACATCAGAGAAAACATTTGATCCTTGACTTTCTGAGTCTGGCTTATTTCACTTAGCATGGTGGTCTCCAGTTCCATACATTTACCAGCAAAAGCCAGAATTTTATTCTTCTTTATGACTAATACTCCACTGTATATCAATACCACATTTTCTTTATTCTTCTGCTAATGGGTGCCTGGGCTGGTTCCATAACTTGACTATTGTGAATTGCTCTGCTGTAAACATTGATCTGTCTTCATCCCTATAGTATGCTGATTTTATATCTTTTGGCTATGTACCAAGAAGTGGGATAGCTGGGTCATATGGGAGTTCCATTCCTAGTCTTTTGAAGAATCTCTATACTGCTTTCCAGAGTGGTTGCACTAATTTGCAGTCCCACCAACATCCTTACCAAAAGTTATTATTTGTATTCTTGATGATTGCCATTCTGAATGGAGTGAGACAAAATCTCAATGTAGTTTTGATTTACATTTCCTTACTAGAGACGTTGAACATTTATATATATATTTATTGGCCATTTTTATTTCTTATTTTGAGAAATGTCTTTTTAGTTCTTTTGCCCATTTATTAATTATTGGATTTTTTGTGTTAAGATTTTTTGAGTTTTTTATGTATTCTGGATATTATTCCCCTATTTGAAGAGCAGGTGGCAAGATCTCTCATTCTGTCAGCTCTCTTTTCATACTCATTTTCTCTGCTGTGCAAAAAGCTTTTAATTTTTTTTTTTGTTTTAAGTGAGTAAGTTTTATTTTTTTTATTTTTTTTATTTAATTTTTTTTTAATTTACTTATTGATTCATTGAACACAAATGGAGTACAGCTATTGTTTCACTGGTTGTACACAAAGTAGAGTCACACCATCTGTGCATTCATGCATGTACACAGGGCAATGGTATCTGTCACACATTCTGTTATTAATTTTACCCCCCACCCGCCCCCACCCCTCCCTTCCCTCTATGCTAGCTATCTTTCCTCCATTCTTGCCATCTTTCCCCCCCACATTATGCATCATCATTCATTTATCAGAGAGACCATTCGGCTTTTGGATTTTTGGGATTGGCTGATCTCACTTAGCATAAGAGTTTCCAACATCATCCATTTACCTACAAATACCATAATTTTATTCTTCTTTATGGCTGAGTAATATTCCATTGTGTAT
>JAJEJO010051322.1:8066-53927 GCA_020662805.1 Glaucomys volans
TTCTCAAAGGTTAATTAACATAGGTTAATTAACATAACATATGTACAGAGCTTCTCAAAGGCTAATTAACATAGGTTAATTAACATAGCATATGTACAGAGTTCTCAAAGGTTAATTAACATAGGTTAATTAATATAACATATGTACAGAGCTCTCAAAGGTTAATTAACATAGATTTAATATTCAAATACACTGAACATATGAACCCCAGTAATGTGCAGCAGTCTAGTAGAAACAAAATGTGTTTGTGCCTTTCTTCCTTCTTTCTCTTGGGGTAATATTTCCTGAGGCTTGTTTATGGTTCTCAGAAGTCCTGATTTCTCAGAGTCTGTGATGTCACTCAAGTTTCTGAAAACAGTGATCTCTGTAGGCCTAAAGGTTCACACACACATCAATTAGCCCTAAAAGGAGAATAATTTAAGAAAGGACTCAGAACGACTGCAACCAGTTTCATAGCTGTGCTTCAGACATAAACCTTTTCATATTTTGCTGCAAAACTAAAAATGCTTAAATTCTAAGTATACAAGACTAAGTTAGGTAAGAATATCTTAATTAATAAACATGGTCACAACTATTATTTACCATCATATAATTTTAATTTTTAGATTGTGTGTGTGAGAAATTTGAAAAATTTCTGACAATCAGAAATCTTACAGTTTTTAAAGATGCAATTTTTTTCCAAACTAAATTATTGAAGACCATTGATCTCAAGAATTGGGTCAGCACGATATGATACATTATTTTTCAGAGTGTATGTAAATTACAATTGATTTTTATATGGAATAACATAGATTTTCATTTCATTTATTGACTTACATGTTGATCATATAGGTAGATACAACAGAGGGGAAGGGGTGTGGGAGTAGGAATGATAGTAGAATGAAGCAGACATTATTACCTCATGTACATACAAGACTGCATGACCAATGTGACTTTATAATTTGGGTAATTAGAAAAATGAGAGATTTCACTTCACTTATGTCTGATCTATTAAAATGTATAAATGCATTCCACTGCCATGTATAACTAATTAGAAAAAAAACAAGAAAAGAAAGGATGTATCAGAAAAGTCCAAATGAAGCTGGGCATGGTGGTTCATGCCTGTAATTCCAGGTGCTTACTACTTAAGAGGCTGAGGCAGTGGAATGGCAAGTTTAAGGTCAAACTCATCAATTTAGGGGCTGGGGATGTACTCAGTAGTGGAGTACTCAGTGGTAGAGTGGCCCTGGGTTTAATTTCCATTATGACAAAAAAAGGAAAAAAGAAAGAAAGAAAACAAATGTCCAAATGAGCTTTTTCTTGCAAGTGTTTATTCACAACACATTGTGTGGCATTCTCAACATATTGATTAAAAATATAAATACCTACATAATCCAGGGATATTTGTTCTCATGAGTTGTAACAAATTGTATGATAATGTTTTAAGTTTTGGGAATGAGTTACAGACGTATGTTATCACATTTTCAACTTTCAGTGATGCAGATTTTGAATATCCATACAAGCAAAATATGCATAATGGAAATATTCATATGATGCAAGTAAAGAAGTTGATTTTCCATCCAGAAGAAAAATTATAACTTTCTCATACTTTTAAAAGACATTCTTTGATGTTCTCATTTACGTACAAAAATGCTTCTAGATTGCTCTTCATTATTAATATTACTTCCCTTGTTCTTTCACTGATTCAGAAGACTCATGCTTATGATATTCAAAAGAAATGTTAAGAAATTTATCCATATTTTTCTTCCATTGTTCTATTCATTCTAATATTTAGTGATAAATTCTTTAAATAACCATAAAAAAATCACTGCTCACATATTTGATCAGTCAAACCATGCATTTTTTAAGAAGTAAAAGATCTACTTGAAATGAAGTTAATGAAATTTTAAGCATCATGATTCTTTCAGTCCAGACGCCCATCAATACATGAATGGATCAAGAAAAGGTGGTATATATGCACAATGGAGTATTAGTCAAAAAGAAGAATAAAATAATGCTGGTAAATAGTTGGAAGCAAAAAACATCATGCTAAGTGAAATAAGTCAGACTCAGAAAATAAAGGCATGAATATATATTTTTTCTCATTATATGGAAGCTAGAGCAAAATATAGGGAAGAAAGTGTTAGTAGGGGTGGGGTGGGGACCAGATATCCTAGGGAAGATCAGTGACATAGAAGGTAGAGAACTAGGGAGGAAGGACAAAAGGAATTTAACAAAATCATGTTATATGCATAGTAAATGTACCAAAGGAAATTCCATCTTTATATGTATGTGGAAAAAAACAAAATAAATAAATAAATAAATAGGAAAATAAATAAATTAATGGCAGATCAATACAGCAGAGGAAGGTAAATACAGTGGGAGAATGGAAGAAAAAGTTGAGGAAATGGGAATTAAAATCAAATTTCTTGCATGTGTGACTTTATCAAAAATTAACCCACCTACTATGTATAATTATAATACTAAAATTTAAAAAAGAATGATGATTTTTGTTTTGACAGCAGAAGGCTTCACACAATGAAGTGCAGGCAGGCTACACACCCAGACCTCAGATGGCTCACAGAGAGTGATGAGGTGTTTCTCAAGTGACTCTGATAGGAAGCCCATTGATGAATGGTTGTTAAGAAATTTTATTGATTTGCTTGAACTAATGTAATTCCAATTTATACTATAAACATATTTTACTATTTAATGGAGTTATTATTTTGATATGTACCAACCCAAACAGAATTATTTTAGTATTTTTTAAAAAATAGAGTGCCCATACACTACCTAAGTATAATACTTGCCTACCTGATTAAGGAATATAAGAGTTAAGATGTATTTTAATAGAAGAACACACAATACAAGCATACCACGCAGGGTTTGTGACAGGAATGAGTTATGAGAGAAACCTTTATAAACTTTCTCTTATTGTTAAAGAGCTTCATTCGCTGTCAACAATTTGTTTATTTGGAACTGAAAATGCTCCTCACCAAGTTGCCTAATGCCCCCTTCACATCCTTATTCCTCAGGGTGTAGATGAAGGGGTTGGCTGTAGGAGTCACCACTCCATAGAAGAGAGCCATGAACTTGGGTTGGTCCCTGGAGATGGAAGAGGGGGGCTGAAGGTACATGCTAATGGCTGGACCATAAAATAAGAAAACTACAATGAGATGAGAGGAACATGTGCCAAAGGCCTTTTTCTTCCCCTCAGAAGATTTAATCTTAAGTATGACATGTCCAATGCTAGCATAGGAAGCAAGAATTAGGCACAGAGGAACAGCTACTATAAAAATGCATGCCACAGATAGTGCAAGCTCATTAGCCTCCTTTTCCCCACAGGCAGTCTTTATCAGAACTGGAATCTCACACACCAAGTGATCCAGTTTATTGACACCACACAGTGGCAACTCAAGTGTCACAGTGGCCTCTGAGACAGCATAAGTAATTCCACTCAGCCATACAATAGACACTAGCTGGATACAGATGCGCTGATTCATGATGTGAGAATATTGAAGAGGCCTACAAATTGCCACATAGCGGTCAAAAGACATGAGAGCCAGAAGGAGACATTCTGTGCCTCCCATAATGTGGTAGAAATAAAGCTGAACTGCACACCCCATGTAGCTGATGGTCTTCTTAGAACTTCCCAGGTTAAACAGCATCTGAGGCACAATGCTTGTGGTGTAACACATGTCCAAAAAGGACAGGTTGGTAAGGAAGAAATACATGGGACTGTGGAGTCGGGGGTCTAACTTAGACACCAGAATGATGGCAATGTTTCCCATTAGGGTCATGGGGTATGTTATCAGAAGAATAATGAATAAAGGAAGCTCTAGCCAAGGTAGCTCATCAAAGCCTAGTAGAATAAATTCTTCAGGTTGGCTTTCATTGAGTGCCATTCTCTTCAGTTTGTTTGACCTATAATAGGAAAATTCAAACACTTTCAACAAAAAGGTCATAGAATTAAAAGGAATGACAAAATATTCTTACACATTGGCCATACAATTATAGAACTTGGGATATAGTGACTCTTTGAGGGCGGATATGCAAAGCCCTGACACCAGGTGACCAAATTTCAATTCATGTCACTACAATTAAAGGCGGTTGCTTTGAGTAAATAAACTAAACATCTGAAACTGAATTTCCTTCTCTGTATAATAAGGCTGTCAATAATTATTCACTGAGTTATGGTAAGGATTCAATAAACGTTAGAAGCAACTGAGTTAAGGAAATTCTACAAGCGTGTTTTTCAAACATTAGCTGACATAAAAATCAGCTGCAGAGACTGTTAAATGAAGTCAACTGGTTTCTACCTCCAGGTGTCTGATAGAGTTGATACAGCCTGAAGACTGGAATCACATGACTCACTATTAAGAAGAGTAGAACTGTCAAAGTAGCAATAGTAACAGAAGAAGGAGAAAAGTTGGAGCTCTGAGAATCATCAAGAAAGGCTTCTCTATATTCTACTAGTTAAGTGAATATTCTTATTATTTCCATAGGGAGTGAGGATACTGGATTTCAATAAATCTCTTTTAACTCTATGGAACTGAGCAAGAAATTCAAACACTTTCAATAACAGTTTCCTGGACATACATTGAATGGATTAAGGTCCAGTAATCATATTGGTTTCCCCATGCATAAGAATTTTTGCTTGTTCGTACTTTTTTTTTCTTGCCTAATTATGTACTTCACACTCTAAGCATTTAATGTTCAGTGTTTTGCTTTAGATAATTAATTTATCTACATCACAGTTTTCATTTATCAAGTAACTTTATCATCTTAACAATGAAAGAGTTTTGCCAGTTACCAGTGACCCACAGATTATAGATAACTACAAATACATTTTGGGATTTCACATAACTGCTGCCAGGGAGAAAAGTCAATATCCTGATTCATGCCAGAGGCTTACTTAAATCCACAAGTGATTTTACACTTATAGAAAATACTCCTTTGCTTTTCAGATGATAGGCACATGGAGAAGTCAATCCATGAAATGTGGACTCTAAATTAAATAATCATTAACATGGTATGTCACATGGTTGACTGAAAACTTCACTCATCATTTAAGTATTCAATATCTGTCAGAAATGTTCTTTATTTTAATATAGATTCTCATAATTTCAACTTCAGTAAAAGACTGAGGAAGTCTTTAACTATAAGTGGAGTCTAACTGTTCCTAAAGCCACTGAACTAGTCATTTCCAGTTCAGAAAAAGCTCCCTGAGAGATCAGTAAAGTAAAGGGTCCAGGGGAAGGGAGGAGAGAAGAGAATAGGAAAATGCTGGGGAATGATACTGGCCAATTATATTGTTATATTGTGTGCACATACAAATACATAAGTACAAGTCCTGCCATTTTGTGTAACTATAATGCACCAATAAAATATAGGGAAAAAAGAAAAAAGTTCCCTGATGTGAAGTACTCTCCAGCTTTATGTGTATATTAGTATTATCTACACATAGTCCAACCTTCCAAAATAATGGCCTTTAAAAACAAGTATCTTTTTACTTACCATAGTTTGATATTCTTCAATAGAAAAGAATTTAACAGGAATTTACTTTGAACTTTCAGAGACATACAAGGAAACTGTAGTTCACACAGAAATTTTTAAGAATTTAGTAGTTGTTGTGTTTAACTTGATATGGGTTCTCATTTTTTAAGTTGATACAGGTTCTGAAGAGAAAAATCTGTATTAGGAAGGCAACAGTAGAAAATATCAAGCAAGCATTGTGGGAGTGCTTTTTGTATATTATTCCTGAAACCTCTTGGGAATTGTTGCCACACAGGTCTTTCATTTATTCTTCTCCCAGGTGAATTAGCAGAGCAAGTTCCTTAGAACAGAGCTCCCTGTGGAAATGCTTCTGATGTACAATCTGTAGCCTACTAAATTGAGATGGGAGTCAATCTGTCTGTATTAGATTTGTTAAAAATGAACTCATCCCATTTCTCAACACACTGAACACTAATTTCCAAGAAAATACAATTAAAAACAAATAAATAACAATAGGTAAGCAGGATACAATTAAAACAGACTAGTTGAATAAATGATTCATGGAATTTGTAGAAAATGTCTGAAATTCTCTTAATTCAGTATTTCTTAGAGCAGTTCACATAGATTTAATTATCTCTAGTCATAACAATAAAGGGGCACAAAATGAGTTTGAAAGAGAAGCAAAAATGTGATCTTTCCAATGAGAAGCATTCAAGTGATTTTTTTTAAACTTCAAAATATTAAATGGTTTTATAAGAACAGGATGAAAATACCTCTTTCTTGTCTCTGTATTTTCTGTAATTGCTTCCACATAATAGTTGTCACAGAGTAGGTCGCATTAAGATTTTTCAGGTATGCTGAATAAAAAGGACAAATGAAAATGTTTCCTTTTGACAATTGTCTCTGTGCTATCATCTCTCTTCTCTCTAAAGGTGACCTCTAATATCACATGAGTATGTATTTTCATGTATTATACATGTGATGGATAGTTTGTATTCCCCATTCCCTTCCCAAATCTCTTCTCTATCCCAATATGTTTGTCTTTTCAGAAGAAAAATAATAAGAAATTTATTTATGCATCTGATGTTTATTCATGATTCATGAACCTGGGTAACTTCTATTCTTCAGAACAGCAGAGAGCTCCCACAGGACAGTGGTAGAACAGCTTTGTAGGGTATGTACAAGGAACTGAAAGTGGAAAAAATTGATAAGTTGATGTTAAGCAGTTGAAGTTTCTTTTCTTTCTTCAATTTTTCTTTTTATAATATTTACTTATTTATTTTATAGGGGTTAAAATAGGGAGAAATTCTCACTGACTTAGGGAGACTGGAATCTCCTATTTTCAGGAAAAACTGTTCTTGAGGTATCTATCTGGTTCCTTAAACTCTCCGTTACTCTACATGGCATCTGACATGAGTGGTTTTATTCTGGTTTGGTCTAGATTTTAGGGGCCAAGTGCAGGTGCATAGTCCTAAACAATAGCCTCCCACACTTTTTGTTTCATACTTTCACTGTGCTGTTTCCCTACAAGCTAAATCAAGAGGATTCCTTGATATAGGCCTGTTATTCAGATCTAGCTGATGAGAGTCACTCTCTGAGGATTAAAATGTAAAAGAATAGGTAGCTTGGTGTATGTTCCCCTAACTCCTTTTTATCTGGTACATATGGCACTAACTGTTCCTCGACCAAAGGTCACAACTTTTGGAGGAGCTGGCCATGTACATTCAGATTCATTCCCTCTCTCTCTCTCTCTCTCTCTGTCCTCTCTGTCTCTCTCGCTGGTTCTGGTTTCCAAAACAACTTCTTCCCTTTGCTACTTCAGGCTTTGGTTTGGAATCAGGTTCACTATGATTTCGAGTTCTAGGGTGGTGTGTCTATATTATACACATAGAATACCCTTGTAGGTATTTATCAATCCTTTCCAGACCCTTGCAAATGCTTCATTTGTGAACTACCCTAAATATCCCTGTTAGAATGTGCTCTGCACTATATTGGGGCCACTGGAGACATTTAGAACTTTCACTTACTTAGGGGTTTTTCTTTGTATTTATTTCTTTTTCAATTCACAGAGTAAATTTTATGTATTTGTTATGTACACTATGATATTTTGAACTACATGCCCATTGTACCATGACTAAATCTATATTAATATGGTTACCAAAAATATAATTTTTATGATGGAAACATGTTACAAATACTGTCATTTCAAATTCCAAGAGTACCATATAGTTTTGACGAAGTTGTACAATAGATCCCTTGAACTTATTTTAATAACTTAAATTTTGCATCTTTCTTAAACCTTAGCCTCTGGTAACAACCATTTTACTCTCTACTTTTATAAAACTAAATGTTTTGGCTTCACATACAAGTGATATCATAAAATATTTATCTTTTTGTGTCTAGCTTATTGCATGTAACATCATGACCTCCACTTCTATTCACATCAAGAATGACAGGATTTCACTATGAAAAGCAGTATGGAGATTCCTCAGAAAACTTGGAATGGAACCACCATTTGATTCACCTATCCCACTCCTTGGCCTATACCCAAAGGACTTAAAATCAGCATACTACAGTGATGCAGCCACATCAATGTTTACAGCAGCTCAATTCACAATAGCTAAACTATGGAACCAATCTAGATGCCCTTCAACAGATGAATGGGTGAAGAAAATGTAGTATATATACATAGAAGAATGAAATTATGGTATTTGTAGGTAAAGGGATGGAGCTAGAGAATATCATGCTACGTGAAATAAGCCAATCCCAAAATACCAAAAGCTGAATGTTTTCTCTGAGAAGCGGATGCTGATCCATAGTGGGGAGTGGGTAGGGAAGAATGAAGGAACTTTGGATTGTACAGAGGAAAGTGAGGGGAGGGGTGGGATGGTGGGGATGAGAAGGATGGTAGGAGGAGACAGACATTATTACCCTATATACACGTATGGTTGCACTACTGGTGTGACTCAGAACCATGTACAGCCCGAGGAATGAGAAGTTATACTCCATTTGTGTACAATGTGTCAAAAGGTATTTTACATTCATGTACAACCAATTATAACAAATACAATTTTTTTTAAAAAGACAGGATTTCTTTCTTTTTTGGATAAATACTATTGAGCATATGCAGCTTTCTCTTTATCCATTTATTTATAGTTGGCTGCTTAGGCTGAATTCATATATTTTGAGTATATTGAATAATGTAATGTGTGATATTATAGGTATACATTTATTAGGTTAATTTAATTTCCTTTGATTACCTATACTTGGTGGTGGGAAGGCTGAATTTTATGATAGTTTCATCATTTTTGATATGCAACTAACATATTTACTTTTCCCTGTATGACATTTTATTCCTTTCTTTACATGAATTAATCTTTGCCTCCAATATTGAGTTGAACAAATGAAGTTGACAAGTACTGACTTCTAGTATGCATTGTTTTTTAGCTTTATACACTTTATACACTTTATACACACTTTATATACTATCATGACAACTTGTCAGGTAACAAGTGTTGAGAAATGTTCCCCAAAGCTTATTTTTTAAAATTTCATTTAATTTTAAAATTAATACTTAAAATTTTACAGTACATATGTGGTATCAAGTGATATTTTGGTGTAAGTGTATATTTTGGGTGCTCAAATAAGAGTACATATGTCTATCTCTTTTAAAATTTACAATTTCATTTTAGGAAAAATGTTTAAATACTTTCAACTAGCTTTTCTGTAATGTGTAATACATTATAATCTATAACTACCTTATTGTGCAATGTAACACCAGAAATTATTACCTGTAACTGCAACTAGCTACTTTTTAACTAAATTATCATGTTTTTCTCCTCCTTATATGCTCCAGCTTCTGGTAATCACTATTCTACTCTCAATTTATATTAGATCCCATGTACAAATGAAATCATGTGTTACTGGTCCAACTCTGTGTGGCTTATTTTGTTGATCATACTGACCTCCAGTTTCACCCACATTCATGCAAATGACAAGATTTCATCTACTTTTCTTAACTGAATAATATTCCATTGTGTATATTTACAACAATACTTTATTGACTCATCAGTTGACAAATTCTTAGATTGTTTCTATTTCTAGGCTATTATGAATAGTTCTAGATTAAACATTGGAGTACAGAAATCTTGAGTATACCAAATTCATTTGGATATGCACACAGTAGTTTGATTTCCGATTTATATGGTAATTCTACTTTTTATTTTTTGAGGAACCTCCATACTATTTTGTATAATTGCCATAATAATTTGCATTTCCCCTAGAGAGAGAAAACACATTCTCAGATACTTGTTATCTTTTATCTTTTTGATAATAGTCATTCTAACTGGAGTGAGAATGAGGAATGAGAAGTTGTACTCCATTTGCCTCTTATTGTGTTTTTTATTTGCATTTACTTGAAAATTAGAGATGATAAGTGCCTTCTCATATACCTGTTGGTCATTTGTATATATTCTCTACAAAATGTCTATTTAGGTCTGTTGCCCATTTGTTAATTGGATTTTTTAAATTGCAATGAGTTGTTGAGTTTTTACGTATTTTATATATTAATCCCTTGTCAGATATACAGTCTACAAATATTTTCTCTCATTTCTGTTGGTTGGTTTCTTCACTCATTGATTTTTTTCCTTTGCTATCAAGAAGCTTCTCTGCTTGATGTAATCCCATTGTCTATTTTTGCTTTTGTTTACCATGCTTTCTGGATCTTATCCTAAAAACATGTGTCAATTCCAATGTTCAAAAGTGTTTCTCCTTTACTTTCTTCTTGTAGTTTCATAGTTATAGGTATTACATTTATTTTTTAATCCATTTTAGTAGATTGCCACATGTGGTGAGAGATAGGGTTTGAGTTTCACTCTCCTTTTTGTGGATATTCAGTTTTCCCAGCACCATTTACTGAAAGAGGACCCTTTCTCCAAAGTATTTTTTAAGCACCTTTGTCAAAAATTAATTGCCTATAGATGCATGTATTCCTTCTAGATACTCTATTCTTTTCCTTTGTCAGTGTCTCTGTTTTTATGTCAACCCTTTTCCACTTTGATTACTATATCTTTTAATTGATTTTCGAGTCTGGTAGTATAGTGTTTCTTGCTTCATTGTGTTTTGTAGGAATGTTTGGCCATTTTGTGTATTTTTAAGGTTCTGTTCAAAGTATAGGATATTTTCTTCAATGATTAGCATCAAATACCAAGCTATATGCACGTGCACTATATTTCCAGCCCGTTAGAATTTTTTTTTTTAAGTTTTATGAAGAATGTCATTGGTATTTTGTAAGGGATAGCATTAAATCTGTGGATCACTTTGGGTAGTATGGACATTTTACCAATGTTTATTCTTCTTGGGGTTTATAATTATTATGTATTAAGGTCACTTAAATTATTTGTAACCTGAGATATACATCTGAAATAAATATTAAAAATAGTTGCCTGAATTTACCCAGATATTTAAGTTCTTACTAACTCAGAAATGGATTCAAGGGAAGTACTTGATACAATGTAGAAGAAAGTTTGGATGAGGAAAAGTTTATCTTGGCTATGGTTTCAGAGGTTTTAGTCTATGACTGGCTGTCTCTAATGTTTGGACCTGAGGTAAGGCAGAACATAATGGCAGAAGTGCATGGTAAAAGAAAGCCATTCAGTTTGTCGCAGCAGGGAAGCAGGGAGAGAGAGAAGAAAAGGACAGAAAGAAGATAAACCCATTCTGAGCATGTACCTACTGACCTCCTTCCTCCATCTGGGTGCCATCTCTAAGGAGTTCATGCAGCTATTAATGAATTAATTCATTGATGAAGTTAGGTCTCTCATGATTCTATCATTTCCCAATAACGCACAGCTACAATGAGGACACATGAAACTTTGGAGTACCTTTTTGATCCAAACCATGACATTCTGCCTCTTGCCTCAAAGGTCTCATGCCTGCTGCTCACTGCACTATGCATACAGGCCATCTCTAAGAGTGCCCATTGTCTTAGCAATTCCAGAATTACTCCAAAGTCCAAGTCTGAGTTCTTTCCTGAGACAAAAGGCAAATTCTTGAGTGTGAGGCCTATAAATATTGAAAACAATTTGCATGCTTCCAACATACAATAGCATAGAAAAAACATTCTCATTTCACAAAAGAGGAATAGGAATATACAGAGAAGAAATGGGACCAAAGTAAGACTGAAATACAGCAATCATTAGGTCTTGTAGCTCCATGTCTGGCATTTGAGGTTCATACTGATGGGATGTCAGCCCCAAAGGGCTTGGGCAGCTCCACTTCTCTAACCTTATCAGTTGCAACCCAAATGGACTTTCTTGGGCATCCTCTGCTTGCATCTTTATTCAGCACACACTCCCTGTGTTTGGCATTTCTATATTCCTGGGGTCTCCATTGCAGTTTAAGCTTCATTTTCACAGGTTCACACATCAACTCTTCAGAGGGTTCCCATAGAGATTCTGACCTGGCTACTAGGCTTTCCTTTGAAATATTGGTGGAAGTCTCCATAACTTAATGGAGACTAATATTCTAACATCTTTCATTCCTCCAAAACCAACACCACATGGATGATGCCATGTATACACATTTTTCTTTCTTTTGGGATGCTTTAAATATAGCACATGTGATAGTGACCGCTAGCCACATTTGAACAATCTATTTACATGTAACTTAGAATGTAGATGGGCTACAAAAGCTTTCCTTAAAGATTAATGCTAGCCCAACACAGTACCCGCCACCTGTAATCCCAGCAGCTTGGGTGACTGAGGCAAGAGGATCACAAATTCTAAGCCAGAATTAGCCACTTAGCAAGACCCTAACAACTTAGAGAGAGACCCTGTCTTAAAAAATATGAATTTGGAAAGGGAATTGGTCATCAAGTGATTCCAAAAATAATAAGCTTTTCAATGCACATCACCATGTGCCAATTATTATTTAATAACCACAACCTACAGAATTGTGAAAATTGTAGTATTACCATAGACATTTGCCAGATTTCATAAAGGTTAACATTTTAACATGTCTTTGCCATTATCTCTTTATATTAACACAAAATTAACATGTGTTTTGATTTTTTTTTTCTGAAATAGTATGGAGTATAATGCACATCTACTCTTACATGATCTCAAGACCATTTTCTAAATAAAAAACTCAATCTAGTATCACAGATTAGAGGAGTCACATCTCTTAGTCTCCTCTAGTTTGGAACACCCCTCAGTATGTCCCTGTGTTTTACAATCTTGATATTTGAAGATTACAGGCCCTTTATTTTACATAATATTTTTATCTTTAAATTTCTCTGGTATTCATATCTGATAAGGTTGAAGTTACTCATTTTTGAATTTTCTGTTGCGTCCTCCTCTGCATTCAATATTGGAGGCAATGTGGTATTCATTTATTCCACTGGTAATACTAACTTCAATTCTTTCATTAATGTGGTGTCTGCCAAGCTTCTTTACGAAAAAGCTATCTTGTCCACCTTGGTCTTTCATGAGTATCATGTGGCAAAATATGTTGAGATGAGGTGGAATTCTGGTTTTGGACTAACTTCTGCCACTAGTCTTATTATCAAGCATCCTTTATAATCTTTCCCAGAAACAATTATTACTATGGTGGTTGCCAAATGGGAATTTAATAAATTATATCATTTTCTTTTACATTTCTTATTTGGTATGGTAAGCTGAATAATGCCTCATACTTTCTTGAAATATTCACATCGCTAGAGTTTAGAAAGGGAGATATTGCTGACTTTGAAATTAGAGACAGAGACCATGAATCAGAACAAGGTGTCTTTTGGAAGCTGGAAATTCAGGAAATAGATTCTCTCTTGTAAGTGGCAGAAGGAATGCAGCACTGTAACTTAATATAGTCTTCTGATCTTGAGAAATATGAGATAATTCATTTTTTATATTTTAAATATTAAATTTGTGGTAATTTGTTATAGCAGCAGTGGAAAGCTAGTTTAGTTGGCATTTTATTGGAAGGAATAGTGTTTTTTTTTCTTTTTTTCCCTCTGTAAGATTGTGTGTGTGTGTGTGTGTGTGTGTGTGTGTGTGAGATCTATCATCTATTTGTCTATATTCCTATTTTAATATGGACTTATGACTTTGCAATTTATTCTGTCATTATTTTGATGCTGAAGTAGGCATTGATTGGCCAGGAAGGACCCCTTCCATCTGGCACATATCTACTTTTGATACGAACAGTGACTGGCTATAGGTCTGGATTCATTTGTTTGTAAACACTTGATGTATGAAGCCTTTTCAGTTTATCTGATTCTTCATGGGGTTTAAATTTGAAGTCAAATATAAAGTTACATTTGAAGTTAATTAACAATGATGAGAATTCTGTTTTCCCCTCCCTACTCTCCTGAACTAACCCCAGACAAAGTAGTTTGAGACTGCCAGGTGGGAAATCTTTGTTTGAATAGTTTTTGAAGATTATGCTTACCAGGGCCTCATGTTTATATATCAACTTTGACTACTGATATGGGCATGTAATTTCTTCATTGCCATGCCTCTTAGAGATCCTGAATGGCATATATAACAAGAAGCATTCATGCTCTTAGTCCATGCATTCCTGGGTTGGGCCTAGGAGGCCAGTTTCCTTTGATCAAAAGCAGCCTGGTACCTGTATTCCTTTTGTTGGCTATAGTGTGAAGATGTTTGGAAGCACTGTTTAGTCCCTGCCTTCAACACTCACTGATGGGATCTCCCAGTTATTGGATGCTGATACAGATTCCAAGTCAAGCACTTCTCATGTTCTTTGCTGTTTGGTGTAGGAGAGTCCTGGTCACCTGATACAGCTCTGGTACTTCAGAAGCTCCACCTAGGGCTGTGAAGTTCTACTTTACAGAAATCCCGGAGAATCTGAATGACACCAGATCAGTTTTGTCAGGTGATCATAATAATTTAAGAAAATCCATATGAAAGAAAGAGATCTGCAAAATTTTCCTATAAATTTCCTTACGTCTGTGTTTTATGCTTTGTAAGCAAAGAAATAAAATTATTAGGGGAACATAATAAAAACACTTTACAAGAGTGAAAATAAATTTCCACAATTCATTTACTAGCTAAAGAAAACCACTCATGCTTGGAATAATGCAAAGCAAGGGGACCATCTTTTATTGCTAATGAGACTGCAAATGCTACACTTTGAATGACTGGTACTTTATATGAAGCTTACAATAGACTTCCATGTGATCCAAAACTCATCTTGCTAAGAATTTATCCCAGTGAATTGAAATATATCCACACAAAAATTGATATGCAAGTGTTCATAGTCACTTCATTCATAATCATTTAAAACTGGAAACAGCACATGTCCTTCAACAGGAGAAAGATAAAACTAGGTTATAGCGACACAGTGAAATACATGAGTAATAACATGGGACACTAAATGAATTTTACTAAATGAATGCAGCCTGATGAAAGAGCTGGAAAAGGCCAAACTGTAGCAAAGGAAAATGCATCTGCTGTTGCCAGTCATTGATGGAAGGAAATTGATGACGAAGAAGACACACAGGGGCATTTAGAGAAATATGACAGACCTGTGTTATGCTGTGCTAGTGATAGACAGCCATACCTTTGCTAAAACCCACACAAACACCCGTCAAAGTCCCACAAAAATGAAATTCTCTGGAAGAAAACAAGCAGAAACATAAATGAGAATGTGTAAATTCTAGTGTTGAAGGCACAGGGTGACAAGCTAATTTCATTCTGTATTTATAATACATTTAAAGCATGACATAACTATACTGAAATGAGTGGAATATAAATAAGTACTTATTTAGGTAATTCTACAAAATGATATTTTGACTGGAAAATTTAAAGCTATAGAAAAAACCAACTGTGCATAAACACTGTACTTTATATAGGATATTTATTTCTCATGGTGGTACAATTAATTCTGAAATTGTTTTTCCCATTTACTTGGACTGGACAAAAAAATTGAAGATGATGCCTAATAAAATCAAGGTTTCTCACCATTGGTGAGAAAAGTTACATAGAAGCAAGAAAGGAAGGCTAGAGTGAGCCATTAATTACTGTGCTAAGAGTGAGATATAATAGTATGACTTCAGGTTCACACACACACACACACACAACACACAAACACACACAAACACAAAGATGGATACAAATAGAAACGATTACAGATACCTGTGTAAACACTGTGAGGCCTGGGGCCAAAAAGACAGTCAGTGTAAATAATAAATAAATGGGTTGGTTCAGGAAGATGGAAGCTGATTTGGGTCTGGGAAGATGAAGGCTGCCTCCTGGGAGTTGAAATGCTAATACCTTCCCTCCAGCTGTTGCCAAGGTTAACTGCCTACCAAACTGTTCCTCCCTAAAGGTTGTTAATGAAGCACCTGCAGGGCTGCCCCCTTTTCTCCCTGTTCGGGCAGACACTGAGTGGCACCCCTGGAGGGCTGCTTTCCCACCTTTTGGCTCAGCTATCTTTTGGCCGCCCTTTGGTCATGTACACAGGATGGGGAAAGAAGAGAGGCAAGATGAGGAGAGAAGGAGGGTGTGAAAACAAAGGAATTCTAAAATGTATTGAAAGGACAGGGCATCCCCCACTTCCTTGGGTATCCAGCTCTGGGGCCACTTCTCTGTGGAGAAGTCCATCTCTGTTCTATCCTTTAAATAAAACTTGCTTTCTGAGCTTGCCTTGGTGTTTCTGGGTGTTCAATCTTCACATCTGGGGAAATGGATTTCTGCCCTGATTGATTTTCATCACTGGTGGTATCAATGGGTTGGTATATATGTCTACATTACCCACCCTTTGTTGTACCCAAAGAAAATAAATCATCCAAGCCGATCACATAAAGCCAAAAGAAGCCTTTTATTATTATTATTTTTAGCTGGCCAGTGACAATTTCCCTTACTCCTAAAAGCAGGGTGCCAGGAAAATGTGGGCCAGTTCTTTCTTTGCCAACTTTTATAGGGTGCGGGAAGGGACCAGGGTGGGACTATAGGGAGGGGAAGGGGTTGGGGTGGGCTATAGGGAGGTGATTTGGGATTGGGGTGGGCTATAGGGAGGGGATTTGGGATTTGGGGTGGGGCTGACTCTCCCAATCACGATGGAGAATCTCCCTCGGGAACATGAACATTCCAATCTGTTTTCTGTGGCTATAACACCTTGTATGTTGAAATAGACTATGGGGAATGTCACCCAGTCCAATGTGCACATATAACACTGAACTATTGCTTTCTAATATCATTCTCCAGTGAAAATAACCAAGATTCCTGGAGAAATATCTGATGATCATCCCAGGGAAGGAATATGCAAAATAAGCCTCCAGTAGGAACACCACTTGTGCCAAAAATGAAGGAAATTTTTGAAAAAGAGAGAGATAAAAAGATGAAGAAATGTTCTAGGGACCCAGAAGCCAATCTGAAAAAGCTTCAGGGGACAAAACTGGAACAATTTGAGCAACAAGATAAAGGACATACATTGAATTATTACCCAAATTATAAGATAAAAATCCCTTAGTTCATATTTATATATTTAAAGTATATTTATATAGGTATAAATGTACATTGTAAAACTCACAAAACAAGCATCGGGGCCCGGCGGGTAAAGCTCCCAAAGGCGGCGGGTGGCAAAAAGGAGTGCACTCGCCAGAGTCAGACAAAAGTGGTAGCTTGATTTTATTGGAATATGTGTCCTGGGCGAAATCTCCAGCCCCCCGGGGTGAAAGTCGGGGTGGGAGAGCCAGGAGAAATCGCAAATGGCTTCGGCTGTTCAGGGTTTTTATAGAGGGGGAAGGGACTGGGGGATCCTGCCCAGGAAAGGTGGGTCAAGGTGGCAGGGGCAGCAGGTGTCCTCCTGATTGGTCACCTCTGGCGCGCCATCTGGCCCTTTGTGCTCGAAGTGGGTTGCTAGGGGTCTTGTTCCCTCCCGCTACTGATATATATAAATAAATGACTGGATCAATAAAAAATGAATGAAAGTGAGAGATCTTCCTTACACATAAATAAATACTCCCATCTGGGGAACTTAGTTTCTTCTTCTGTCTTTAAGCATAGGCCAGACTCAGTGACTGTCTTTGAAGGAACAGGATATGGAAAGATAAAATTGTAAACTTAAGTCTTATATAATTGTGTCACCACCCTTTACCCGTGACGAGTTCTGCTTCCTCAGGTGTTGAAGGATAACAGCCAGAGAAGCATGCCAAGGCAAGCATATTATGCAGGTTTTATTTAAAAGTAATACGCACTTCTCTTGGGAGGGAAAAAGGGACCATGACTGATGTTCTAGAATCCCCAAGAAAAGAGCACACCTGGCATCTTTTACAGATTAGTGTCTCTTTTGTTCTCCTTTTCTCTCCCCCCTTATCTTTCTCCTTCCTGCCTATGTGCCTAGATGACGAGGCCCAGGAGTTGCCAAGACATGGCAAAAAGGTGAGAAGCAGATGGCAGGGGTAAGGGCCAAATGGAGATTCAGGTAGGGCCCAGGGGACATTAATTAGCAATTCCCTGCCTGCAGCATTTTGGGAGGGGTAGTTAGGCAGGTAACCTCCATGATCAAAAAGAGCTCTGGACACTGACATTCCAATCTCCTAGGGTGGTCTCCAACTTCCCAAAATCAGATGGCCGTCATTCCTTGATTTGACCAGATTTCTTATTCTACACTGCCTGTCCTCAATTCTGGCTTCATTTGGACTCTATCTTTACTAAATGGTTAAGATTGAACACTATCAGTGATTCCATGTGGATAAAGGGCTCCCACCACTCTGTAGGAATGGGAAAGGCATTTCTCTCCCCAAACTCAAAACTCCATTCTAAATAGAAACAGAAAATGGCACAGAAACCACAACTCAGGTACATTCTAGAAAATATCTGGCCAGCACTCCTCAAAAGAGGTACTCTGAGAAGATTGTAAGGCATGACAACTAAAATCAGCGTGGCAGCCTGGATTTGATTCTGGGAAAAAACAGGAGATTAAATTAAAACCTAGGGAAATCCAAATAAATCTGGAGCTTAAGTCAGAGTTTATTTAAAATATTCTAACTACTTCTATCAATACTTTGGAAAGTGTACAGTATAATAAATGTTCTATAACACTGCCCTTGCCAAACGTATGTGCAATAGAAAGAAACACTTCAGAGAGGATGTGGGAGGATGTAACACTGTCTCAGTTTCTTTCTGTCAGCTGCAACACATGTTAGCAATGGGTATTGCAACAAGAAAAGTGACCACCATCAGGCAGAACTGAATAGAAAACTTGGGGACAAGAGATATATATTATTTGTGTCAATGGGTACTTCAGTCTCTCCATTAGATTAACATATCCCATGCCATATTAAGATAAATCCTTGCAATGAGCTATACTGGGTTTTATTCTTGAGATCATTATACTACTAAAAGGTAAATTCTCTATTCTGCCTTCCAGGTTAACAGTAGAAAAGTATAATGTGATCATATAAAGCAATATTATAAAATGATAGCCAAGAAGATGATGGATAAGAGATGACAATATTGTAAGTTTAATATTTTACTTTATGATTAGGACAGGATAAAAGTCTATGCCATTTATACTGACATGGACATTTTGGAGTAGGATCATGAAAAAAAATCAGGGAAGAAATCATTGTCTGAAATAGCTGACAACTTGACAATTGAGTTCAGCTTTGTCATGGGACCCAAATGTATATTTTTGTAAAGAATTTGCCCAAAAGCATCATAAGCATATTCTGTTTTCAGATCTTCAAAATATTTGTTACATTAATAATAATTAGTGATCTAGTAGCCACTTTACATTAAATGGATAGTCATTGCATACATTCATTATTGTTTCCTATGTAACTGAGCAAATGTCAACCCTTTATAATAAATATCTTAAAAAGAATGCATCCCCAAATTTTCTCCTACAACCAAAAAATCTCTCATTTCAGTGATATGTTAAACATTTAATACTCATTTTCATCAAGCCAGAGAAAGAAAATACCCAGCCACTCTACCCTATTATAAATTTTAAGGTATATTAATTCTAACATAGTATTTTTTCCAAGAATTATCCTTGTGCCTATGGAATGCATGAGCCAGAAAATAATTAATATTGGTGCACTCATCAATTTATAAGCAAAATATATATGGTTATATATTAACAGAATATTTGATGCACACAGAGCAATAGTCAAAATTATTTAATGTGTCCTATCAGATATGCATTTTTACCTATCAGTCACTTAGCAAACTGAAGTTGGATGGTAGTCTATCCATAAAGGTTGTTTGTATGGAATCCAGAAACACATCACAAAAGGATTTGTTGCCTTTAAAATTTGCAGTTTGAGATAATAAATCCCTCCAGAGTAGAAGAAAGCAAAGGACCCTTGGAACTGTGAACTCCATACTTACTCAGTGAGAGGAAACTGGGATGATAACAGGTGAAATAATTTTGGAAGTAAATTTTAAAGCAATTCCTTTGCCAAACATTCCAGTTCCCCTTACTTCCCATTTAGTCTTTCACTTCTCCTATGACAGAGAACCTTATATACCCACAAAAAAACCTTAAAATAAACTTCAGACTTTAGTTTATTTTAGAGGTTTTTGCAGAAACTGCTCAGTCCAACTTTTTACTTCTCAGTACAAAATCTTCTAAAATGCATATTCTATAACATAAAAATATTGTATGCATAAATCTTTTATTCTAAGAGAAAAATGCCATGAATGATTGAATTTTCTTTAATGTTAACAAAACAGGAAAGATTTTTTTAAAGTTCATATTCATCTTTTGCAATTTAAATCCTTTTTCCTTAAATTTTATTTTAATGTTTAAAGTTAGATTTATTTTTAAATGATACATAAAAATACAAACATTTACATGCTGATATAGTAATATGTGATGTTTTAATACATGTATATTTTGTGTACTGTTTAAATCAGGTTTAAGAATGAGAGATGAAGAATGATGTGAGTACTTTTTGTGCATCATAACCCCTTGTGGAGAGGCCATTCCATGTCTCAGCCAAGCCTGATTCTGCTAAACACGGATGGCTCCCCACAGCACCCATTTCTTTTCAAGACAAATCTAGGATGAAGCCAGTCCCAGTGACCCTAAGGCCCAACTATTCTCCAAATACCGTAGCCTCCTTCCAGCATATGCAGACCAAGCTCCAGGCTCCAAATCAGCTCCCAAGAAACCAGATTCCATTCCTGCCCCAGCACCAGTCCAGGCCCAGATTCCAGGCTCATCCCTGTGGTCTCCATCTCCAGTGCATACAGACTCCAGGGCTGTTCCTTAAAGTTATGACTTTCACACTTCACACGGGTAGAGTAAACATTATGAAAATGGAAAAGGGTAATAAGTGTCAGCAAGGACATGGAGAAAAGTATATTTTTTACACTATTGAATAGGATGCAAATTATTATAGCTATTATGGAAAACACTATGGACTTACTAAAAAAATTAAAAATAAATTTACCATATGATTCAGCAATCCTACTCTTGCATATATATCCAACTACCGTCATGACATAACCATGTTCAAGTGATACCTGCACATCCATGTTCATTTCAGCCTTATAGCCACAATATTGGGAAAAAGCCCTTGTCTACCAAGAGATGAATGAATAAAGAAAGAAAATGCAACACACACACACACACACACAGACATACATGCATATATACACACAAATACAAATTATATATGTATATAACATATATATATAGATACCTAATACCTGATACAAGCATGGTAATTTAAGGAACAGGAACTTGAGGCTTCCAAGAAACAATGGTTTCTCCATACACAGGGGATCATCTTACTTTCTGGAGACCAATTTGGTGGGTGCAGGACCCCGTAATCTGCCCTCTTGGGGTTGTTCTGGTGATGTCCAAATCCTGGAATGACCTTGAAATGAGCAATATTGGATTTCTCAGGGTCTCAGGCAGACCCTGAGAGCATTGGGGACCCCTACCGTCCAGGCATGCCCCATGTCCCATTCAATGGCCCAGGGCTTGTTGCTGGAAGACCGGCACACATGCCCTGTGGTAATAGTACCTCCAACTTCCTCCTTCTTTCCCCTATCACCTTCCCAAAGACATCTCCTCCTCTAATTTTCCCTTGGCAACTCAGCATGTGACTAGACAGAATTGGGCCACATGATCAGCCTTGAAAGATTGATAAATGGAACAGTCTGAGCTAATCATAAAATTTAAATCAATAAGCTGTTAATAACACTTGTGTAGAACCGGGTAACATGAAAATCAAGACATGACCAAAAAGTGACCTATGGTCCTTATGTAGCCAAGTGGGTTATCACTTTTATTACACAGAAATTTCATAAATTATGACAATCACCATTAGCATCATAGCCTCAGAGTGTATACTGTTTACTGCATCACTAGTAACATACAGAACACTTTACCTATTTCACTCCTCAAAATGACCCTCTGAGGCAAGCTCTATACCCCTTTTAATACAAAGAATCAGAAGTTCAAAATGATTAAAGCCTAAAGCAATGTAGCTGGGATATCCTGATATTTGCAATAACACAGCAACACTGGAGGACATTATGCTGAGTGAAATAAGCCATGTAGAAAATTACAAATAATTCATGTTCACACACATATAAATCTAAAAAAGCTGAACTCATAAAAGCACAGGTAACTAGACTGCTGGGTGTGAAGATTCAGAGGGAAATGAAAAATGGGTAGAGGTTGGACAAAGGTACAAAGTTTCAGACTATTGAGCTCTATTATATAATATGGTGGCTATTATTCATGATATTGTACGGTATGCCAGAAAATCTCTAAAAGTGTAGATATCAAATGTTCTCGCCACACAAAAATATGTGAGATGATGGATATGTTAATTGAATTAAAAATAATCTCATCTTATGTGTATATATAAAATATTATATTTTAACCATAAACACATGATTTTTCTCAATTATACTTTAAAAAACCTGAAAGAAAAAAATTACGATAAAGGATGAAAATGTAGGACAAGTTATGTGAAACTGTAAGCTTTCCACAGTGAAAGGTGGTTCAAAGTACAAAGTACATTTTTATGCTATAAAAAGGTTTATATTCATGTGTTATTTCACTATACATAGGCCTTGTTATTACTAACACTTCTTGCTAAAAGTCACAGAAACAAAAAGTTCGAAGTGAGCACAGTCAGTATCACTGCAAGCCACACAGGAAATGAAGGAAAGTTCTGGGTGTCATTTTATTTTATAATGTAGGAAATAGTGTTTGAAGTAGTCATAGGTAAGCCTTTACAAAGCCCTCAGAGACTACAGCTGACAATTGACTTACAGACAAGATTCACATATTACCAAATGTCACTTTATATAATTTTCTTAAGGTATTGTGCCACTCCAATTGGAATGCTGACAATTTAGAGGGTAAATACATGGTTCTCATATTTCATATAGAAGTGTTTAATAATGCTATAAACAAGAAATCATTCTTTTCTAAAAATATATTTCTTAATTTGGGAAATATAATTTGATGTTCAGTAGGTACTTATTCACTAAAAATATATCAGATCAAGCTTAAAAATAAAGATAACATCTCCCACTTAACAGCATTTATCAAGTTTTAATAGACTTTCAAGTAAGTACTTTTGAAAAACCCCTGGCTTCCAAGTCATTTTTGAAGCCCATATCTCAAATTACCTCAAATATTCTTTATAGCTTTCTAGGCAGCAGAAGAGCTTCAAACATATACCTCACCAGATTATATGCAACTTATGATGACTAATACTGGCAGGCTATTTATCAGAACTTTGAAGTTATATACATTTTATATGCTATACATATTATATCCATTTTCTACGCTTCACACACACACACACACACACACACACACACACACACACACACACATTTCTTGCTGCCATGCCCAAAATAAAAGGACTGTAAGACAATTACTTGTGCTATATAAGTCACAGTTGGTTGTGCTACTATTAATAAACTTATTTTTGTTATAACCCATAAAAGGATATTAAAGAATATGTACCAAACTCCCCTCAGTACTTATTGTTCAACAAAGAACAACAGTGTTGGAGGAAAGTATTGCAGTCGTGCCATTAGACTTTAACCGAACAAAGGTAGAAGACAAAACTATCCTGCCTAGAAAGAATGTAATGAAAAAAAAAAAGATTCTGGAGATTTAAAAATTGATAATATCATCCTCACATAAGAATTATAAACTGCTCATTTACCAATATTTACAACAAATCTCACACCTCATAAGTAAATTCGGATTTTGAGTTCATTAGGATGATGATGTAGGGGAAAAAAAACTTAGTGCTGCTCTTGACTTTACAGGACTGTCTTCTCCACAGGGAGACAGAATGTGGGTAGGTTGTGTTTTATTTAAACCTGATGGGAAGAACCCAGTGTTAAGAGTTCTCATGAGAGTATTTGCTCATATGTGGAGAGCGGTGAGAGATGGAAGAACAGTGACTGAGATTGGGGGTCTCTGATGACCTCATGGCTGTGGCATGCCTGGTGCCTGGGAATGTTTCTGTGCAAGGGCACAGGATGCTTAGCTGCTGTGGCAATGCCCTGCATGAGGAGGCTCTGTGCAAGAGTCCTATCAGCTCTGACCTTGATCTCGGGCACATAGCTCCTGGAGAATTTTCTGTTGGTGGTTGGAGATATGTGTACAGAATTGGAATGAAACAGAGGGAAATGACCATAAGATGGGCTCCACATGTTCCAAAGGCTTTCTGAAGTCTAGTAGTTGACTCCATCCTTAGTACAGCTCTAGCAATGACCAGAAGATGTCAGAATGAGAATGAGTGGTAGTACAGAAAGTAATTCACCAGCTGTTATACTAACATATAATAATAGCTTCAACTCAGAAACCATCCAGGATAATTAGTGACTGCACTGAAAAAAAAAAACTTTCCTAAAAGCTAACTCTGTATTCAAAAATAGCAATAGTCAAATAGTAAATCATGAACAATTCTTCACTGTAGATCACTGCCATTTGAGGCATGATGGTAATTTTCCAAGAGAGCCTTAAAATTTCTTTAGAATGGGAAACAGTACATATGAGCAGTGTGGGCCTAAATGTTGTAGTTTTTTTCCTCATAAAGATGTCATTTTCTTTGTCTTGTACAATGCTTCCATGACTTAGTATATTAACTAAAACAAAGAGACAGTTGTGAGATATCTTTACACATTGCAAGAACCTTCTTGACTGTATACAGACAGCACAGAGAGGAACTTGACATGAGAGAAAAATTTTTCTTTTAGATACAAAAAATAAAAAGAAAATTTATGCTTTAATTTTCTAATTAATGGAAAGGAGTGAAATAAAGATCTTCTCCAATGTTGTTCCTATTGGCTGTGGGTGAATTCTCCACTCTAGGTTTAGAAGTTGGCATTGATCATGTTACTTCTTCCATCTTCTTACCTAGTGCTCAAATGGTACTGGAACAACTATTGTCATTTCCATCCATCCATGTCTGTCATCTTCTTTATCTATCCTTCATGTGTGGATGACTTGATCCTGTTGGTTTCCTTGAAATCAGCACAAATTCTTGCCTACACCTTTGATTACAATCTACAAAATCAAGTGAGTAAAGCAAAGACTTAAAGTTACTCTGCTTTACTAATTGTGATTATCATTGCTGCAGAAGAGAAAATCCTGTCTACTTAAAGCATTTGTAGCCAGAAGGAAAAACTGAGAGTTATCAGTGTTTTCAGGGGATTGACCCTTAGAACCTTTGGGCGTTTGTGGGAAAAAAAAGAAGAACTTGATTTAATTTTTTTGACTGGGTCATAGGGATGGCAAATCCCAAAGTGTCAATTAATGCCTTTCAAGGACTTGTCTTGTTTGTGAATGTCACAGGAATGCAGTCAGCATGCTATCACACTATTGTACTGAAAGTATAATGAATCTATAGTCTGACCATCACTGAGAAAAATGCTGAGCGGCGTATTCCAAGAAGGAAAGGGGATTCTTTAGTCACCTTAAATTTCTTCCACAAATTCTCATTCTGCTAAGGGCTAAAATTTGAGAGATAATTTGTCAACTATCACAATTAGAGATGGATAAAGGCATGAAATAGTAAAAAAATAAAGAATGCACCATATATCCTTACCTGATATAATTTAAGTTTTCCATTGTTTCTACCTTGTATGTAAAATCTAAGATTAGGCTCAGTGTGACAAATATTTTGAAACTCATCTTTGAAGATCAAATGTACTCAGAAGTTTACTACCAAAACTAAAATAAACAAATAAATAAAAAGTAATGCAAGTGGATATTTCTCAAACATACTTCTATAATTCTGCTGAATGCTTTGACAAATAAATAAACAACTGAAGGGTTCAGGAATTGTTACTGTATATCCAATAATCATGTTGGAGGCATAAAAAAGAATTCCATGAGTTTTTAAATCAATGGTTATTTTAAAATTGTTACATTGACACCTAAGAAATCCATTTGTATTTTAGCTTTCCACAAAAGACTCTTCCTCATTCTTTCTCTTCCCAATGAGAGAACTTTAGAGATTATTACACTCTGTGAAATGAGAAGAAACACTAGAAACTTTTAAACAGCTGCGTTGAAATGCTCCCATGGCAGCAAGATGAACTTCTTGCCTAACTGGTGTTATGCTATGCAGACCTGAGAACCTCTGTAGTGTGGGGCAAACCATCATTGAACCATCTTGAATTCTCCTTTAAAGATTTTCCTAAATGCCTCTTCAGTGTCTTTACAACCAGGGTTAAAATGTTTTGTTGCTTTCTGGTTGTTCTTTAGGAATGTCTTGCATGAGAGAATGAGAAATGTTTTAGATTGTCTTGCTTGCAGAGGAAATTTCAGGATTGCTCACGCTTTACGTTAAGGGTGGAGCACACTTTTGACTTCAAATATTATATCTGCCTTTCCTTGGCAAGAGTTTCTCAAAAGTTAGCTATGTGAGAAAATACTAAGCACATATACCCCAGAAATGTGAAGTAGTCTAGTAAGAATAAAATATTTCTGTTTCCCCTTCACTTCTCTCAATATTATTTATCCTGAGAGTTTGTATGCAATTGTTGGTAGTCCTGATTTTTCAGAGTTTGGATATCACTCACAATTCTGGAAGCAGTAATTTCAGGCCTAAAAGTTCATACACACATTATGTAGCCCGGGAATGAAGGTAACTGAAGAAAGCTCTCAGAAGAAGTAAAACCAGTTTATGCTATGCTTCAGACACAAATATTACAGGGTTTTGTTTCAAAAGAGAAAATATTAAACTTCTCAGTATATAAAAAATAAACAAAAATACCTTAATTAATCAGTATGGTTAAAGTTATTTAGTATTATAGAATTTTATTTAATTTGTGTGTTTGCTACTAGCATGTATAAAATAACATTTTCTGGCAATTGGTCAGAAGTCTGACAATTTTAAGAAACACAGAAAATTTTCAAACTAAACATGTCAAAATTTCATGTGGATGTTAAATCAAAATTAAGAAAAAAAGGGGGCGGTGTCTCATGAAAATAAAAGGTAGATTAGTGGAGCAGAGGAAAGGAATTAATGGAGAGGGAGAGGAATGGAAAAAGAGGAACAGTGGAATGAAATTGAGCAAATGATGCTATGTATATATATGAACATACCCCAGTGATTTCATCTATCTATCTAGATAAAATAGATATAGATAAAATACTACTTTAAAAACTAATTTAAATATATATAATATAAACATGCAAAATATAATATATAAAACACATATATTATATATATAAAATATATATACAAATATTTATAAAAAATGTGAATATAAATATATGTGAATATATATATTTATATATAATATATAAATTATATATAAAATATATATAAATATATATTATATAAAAATATCTTATATATATTATACATTATATATAATATGAAATATATATTTTTATATATTAAATACTTATATATATTTAAATTAGTTTTATAATTATATAAATACATTAAAAATATATATTTGAATTAGCAGATATATATATAATTTTTAGAGATTACAAATAAAAAGAGGGGAGACCAGTAAAATAGAGGAAAAAGAACAAGGAGAGGGCAGAGAGAGGGATAAGATTAATAATGGAAACTGAAGTGTAGTAAATTATATTCCATTCAGGTATGATCATGTGAAAAAAGACCCTGATATTATGAATAAGTCTAATGCACTAGTAGAAATATGAAAAAAATCAGGATAAGAACTGAATCAAGCACCATATGATCTGTTATTTTTGAGTATATTGTTTAATACTGATTCTTATATAGAATAACATGAGACGTATCTTCTAATTTTGTGTTTAGATCTTTATCATGTCAGAAGAGATGTTAGAAAAGTCTGAATGATATTTTGTTTCCTTAAAAGTGATTGCTTTTTATTACACCTCATATTGAATTCTCAACATACTAATTATTCTCAAAAGTTGTAACTCTTTTTTTTTATGATAAAGTTTTAAGCTTTAGTTTTGGGTACTAGAGCTAGGTTTTAGCACTTTCAACTTTTACTTAAAAAGACTTTGAAAATCCTTATTTCCAAAATACCCATCAATGGAAAGATGCTCATAATGTCTCTTAAAGTATCCAAGTTGCTTATAACCCTGTACACAAATTTTTATAGTATTATAGTGATTCTCTCATCTATTTTTAGGTATTCTTTTCTGTTCCAATATGTTGGAGTATTTCCAACATATTGCTAGAAGTTTTCTTCTAAACTTGCTAGAAGTTAACTTCTAAAACTTGCTAGAAGTTTTCTTCTAGCAATTAGTGTTTCTGGTCTAATTCCTAGGTCTTGATTCATTGTGAGTTGAATTGTGTGCAAGTTGTGAGATAGGAAAATAGTTTAATTTTTCTACATATGAATATCCAATTTTCCCAGCACCATTTTTCAAAAGGGCTGTCTTCCCCCCCAGAGTTTTGGCCACTCTGCCAGATATCAGGTAATTATATGGGTGGGTTGGTCTCTGTGGCTTCTTTTCAATCGCATGTCACTTACATGATTGAAAGAAATGTTGAATATTTTTTCATGTATTTGTTGACCATTTGTGTTTCTGCTTTTGAGAAGTGTCTTGTTAGTTCCTTTACCCATTTATTAATTAGGTTACTTGGATATTTTGGTGGTAAGTTTTTTGAGTTCTTTATATATTCTGGGTATTAAACCCCTGAGGGGTATGTGGCAGAGAACTTCCCCATTTTATATGCTCCTTCTTCATGCTCTTGTTTCCTTTGTTGTACAGAAGCTTCTTAATATGATATGCTTCCATTTATTAAATTTTGGTTGACTTCTTGGGCTTTAGGAGTCTTGTTAAGAAATAAATGCCTGTGCCAACAGGTTGGAGTGCTGAGTCTACACTTTCTTCTAGTGTTTGCAGAGTTTCTGGTCTAATTCCTAAGCCTTTGATCCATGTTGATTTAACTTTTGTGCAGCATGAGAAATAGAGATCTGATTTCATTCTTCTACATATGTCTGTCCATTTTTCTCAGCATCGTTTATGTTTCCTATGTCTTATTGGTTCAATTTCAGTAGATTATGCATCTAGAAATCTATCCATTACTTTCTGAATTTTTATTTTATGTGTTTTCAAAGTACTCCCTAATGAGCCTCTGAATTTCAGAAATGTTTGTTGTGCTATCTTCTTTTCCATTTCTAACTTTATCAATTTGGTCTTTTGGTTAGTTTGAATTTGTATATATTTTTATCATTTCATAAAATCAACTCTGTTTCATTGATTTTTTGTATTATTCTTTAGTCTCTACTTGATTAACCTTATCTCTTATCTCATTTCCTTCCTTCTGCTGATACTGGAAAAGAGTTAGTTTTTGTTTTTCTTAATTGTTGACATTCATGATTGGGTTGTTTATTTGGGATCTTTGTGATTATCTTATATAGGTACTCATCACTCTAAACTTACCTTTTAAGATTGCATTCATAGTTTCCCAAAGATTGTGGTATGTTATGTCTGTATTCTCACTTGATATTAAGAATTTTCAAATTTCTCCTTTAATTTCCTCTATTATCCGTTCATAATTCAAAAGTATATTGTTCTGTCTACATTTATTTAATTTCTATGCTTTTCCTGCAATTGATTTCTAATTTTATTCTGTTTTTATCTGATAAGATGCAAGGAATTATATGAATTGGGTTTTTTTTTTTTATTTACTATGATATGGTTTATGTCCTAAAGTATGTTCAATTTTAGAGATGGCTATATGAGCAGCAGAAAAGAAAGTTAATTCTGTTGTTAGGGGAAATATTCTATAAATGTCAGCTGGGTCCACTTGTTTTGTATTATATTTTCAATGTCTGAAATATCTTTGCTGATTGTGTTTTTAACCTATCTGTTGATAAGAGAGCTGTGTTGATATCCACTCAGTGTTACGGAATTGGAGTCTGAGTCTTTATGTTGAATCATATTTATATTTAGTTTAATGAAGTGCACATTTGGGTCACAAATATTTACTATTATTGTATCTTCCTATTATATTTTTATCTTTTTATTTATTATTTTTTGATTCATTGTACACAAATTGGGTACAACTTTCATTTCTCTAGTTGTCCTTGAAGCAGAGTCACACAGTTGTGTAATCATACATGTACAAAGGGTAATGATGTTTATCTCATTCTATTATCTTTCCTTCCTCTGCCCCTCCCCACCACTCATTTCCCTCTTCAAAATCCATCCTTCCTCGATTATTCCCTTATTCCCCCAATTATGTATCATCATCCACTTATCAAGGAAATCATTTGGCTTTTTTTGGGGGGGAATGACTTATTTCACTTAGCATGATATTCTCCAACTCCATCCATTTACCTGCAAATGCCATAATTGTATTCTTCTTTATGGCTAACACACCGTTGTGTATATTTAACACAGTTTCCTTATCCATTCATCTATTGAAGGGCATTTAGGTTGGTTCCACAATCTTGCTACTATGAATCGAACTGCTATAAACATTGATGTAGCTATATCTCTGTAGTATGCTGATTTTAAATCCTTTGGGTATAGGCCAAGGAGTGAGCTAGCTGGATCAAATGGTGGTTCCATTCCAAGTTTTCTAAGGAATCTCCATACTGCTTTCCAGAGAGGCTGCACCAATTTTTAACCCCACCAGCAATGTGTGAGTGTACCTTTTTCCCCACATCCTTGTTAATGCCAATTGTTGCTTGTTTTCTTGATAAGAGACATTCTAATTGGGGTGAGATGAAATATTAGGGTAGTTTTGATTTTCATTTCTATTACTAGAGATGTTGAACATTTTTTTCATATATCTATTGATTACTTGTTGATCTTCTGTGAAGTGTCTGCTCATTTCTGTAACCCATTTATTGACTGGGTTATTTGTATTCTTGGTGTAAAGTTTTTGAGTTCTTTATATATAAATTCTGGAAATTAGTGTTCTATCAGAAGTGTGTGTAGCAAAGATTTTCTCCCACTCTATAGGCTCCTTCTTCACATTGTTCATTGTTTTCTTTGCTGAGAAAAAGCTTTTAAGTTTGAATTCATATCATTTATTGATTTCTTGCACTATGGGAGTCTTCTTAAGGAAATCTGGTCCTAAGATGACCTGATAAAGATTTGGGCCCACTTTTTCTTCTATTAGGTACAGGGTCTCTGGTCTAATTCCTAGGTTCTTGATCTATTTTGAGTTGAGCTTTGTACAGGGGGAGAGATAGAGGTTTAATTTCATTTTGTTGCTTACGGATTTCCAGTTTTCCCAGCAGCATTTGTTGCAGAGGCTATTTTTTCCCCATTGTATGCTTCTGACTCCTTTGTCTAGTATTAGATAACTGTATTTATGTGGGTTTGTCTCTGTGTCCTCTATTCTGCATCATTGGTCTAGCCATCCATTTTGGTGACAGTACGATGCCATTGTTGTTATTACTGTTCTGTAGTATAGTTGAAGGCCTGGTATTGTGATACCTCCTGCTTCACTCTTCCTGATAAGGATTACTTTGGATATTCTGGATCTCTTATTCTTCCAAATGAATTTCATGATTGCTTTCTCTATTTCTATGAGGTATGTCATTGGAATTTTAATGGCAATTGCACTGAATTTGTATAGCACTTCTGGTAGTATGGCCATTTTGACAATATTAATTCTGCCTATCCAAGAACATGGGAGATCTTTCCATCTTCTATGGTATCCTTTAATTTCTATCTTTAGTGTTCTGTAGTTTTCATTGCAGAGGTCTTTCACCACTTTCATTAGATTGATTCCCAAGTATTTTATTTATTCTTTTAGGTTATTGTGAATGGATTGGTTTTCCTAATTTCTTTTTCAGAGAATTCATCACTTATGAATAGTAATGCATTAGCTTCATGCACATTGATTTTTATATCCTGCTACTTTGCTGAATTCATTTATGAGTTCTAGAAGTTTTCTTGTGGAATTTTTTGAATCCTCTACATATAGAATCATGTTGTCAGCCAATAGTGATAGTTTGAGTTCTCTTTTCCTATTCGTATCCCTTTAATTTCTTTTGTCTAATTGCTTTAGCTAAAGTTTCAAGGATGATGTTGAATAAAAGTGGTGAAAGAGGGCATCCCTGCCTTGTTCCAGTTTTTATAAGGAATGCTTTCAGTTTTTCTCCATTTAGAATGATGTTGGCAGTGGGCTTAGCATAGATAGCCTTTACAATGTTGAGGTATGTTCCTACTATCCCTATGTTTTCTAGTGTTTTTGAGCATGAAGGGTGCTGTATTTTATCAAATGCTTTTTCTGCTTCTATTGAAATAATCATACAATTCTTAACTTTAATCCTGTTGATGTGGTGAATTACATTTATTGATTTCCTGATATTGAACAACTTTACATCCCTGAAACGAAGCCCAATTGATTGTGGTGCACTATCTTTTAAATATGTTTTTGTATGCAATTCGATAGAATTTTGTTAAGAACTTTTGCATCAATGTTCATCAGGGATATTAGTCTAAAGTTCTCTTTCCTTGATGTATCTTTGTCTGTTACTAGCTTCATAGAATAACTTTGGAAGGGTTCCCTCCTTTTCTATTTCATGAGTACTTTGAGGAGTATTGAAATGAGTTCTTCTTTGAAAGTCTTCTAGTGCTTAGCTGAGAATCCATCTGGTCCTGGACTTTTCTTGTTTGGTAGGCTTTTGATGGCTTCTTCTATTTCATTGGTTAAAATTTATCTGTTTAAATTGTGTATGTTCTCCTAATTCAGTTTACATGGATCATATGTCTCTAGAAACCTATGTTTTCAAGATTTTCTATTTTCTTTTTAGTATTGATTTTCAACTAATTTCTAATTATGTTTTGTATTTCAATTGTGTCTGTTGTGATATTTTCTTTTTCCTTCCTGAATTTTAGTGATTTGAGTTTTCTCTCTTCCTTAGTGTAAGTAAGGGTTTATCGATTTTGTTTACTTTTTCAAAGAACCAACTTTTTGTTTTGTCAATTTTTTAACTGTTTCTCTTGTTTCAATTTCAGTGATTTTAACTCTGATTTTAATTATTTCCTGTCTTTTACTACTTTTGGTGTTGATCTGTTCTTCTTTTTCTAGGGCTTTGAGCTGTAATGTCAGGTCATTTTTTTGTTGACTTATTCTTCTTTTCTTGAATGTGCTCCATGCAATGAATTTTCCTCTTAGTACTGCTTTCAGAGTGTCCCAGAGATTTTGATGCTTTGTGTCATCATTCTCATTACCTCTAAGAATTTTTTTTAATTTCCTCTCTGATGTCTTCTGCTATCCATGCTTCATTCAGTAGCATATTATTTAGTTTCCAGGTATTGGAGTTTCTGTTTTTTATCATTGATTTCTAATTTCATTCCATTATGATATGATAGAATACAAGGTTGTATCTCCATTTTTTTTGTATTTGCTAAGAGTAGCTGTGTGGCATAATATACAGTCTATTTTAGAGAAAGATCCATGTGCTGCTGAGAAGAAAGTGTATTTGCTCATTGATGGATGGGATATTCTATATATGACTGTTAAGTCTAAATTATTGATTGTGCTATTGAGTTCTATGGTTTCTTTGTTCAATTTTTGTTTGGAAGATCTGTCCAGTGGTGAGAGAAGTGTGTTAAAGTCACCTAGTATTATTGTGTTGTAGTCTATTTGCTTTCTGGAATTGAGAAGGATTTGTTTGACATACATGGATGCACCATTGTTTGGGGCAGAAATATTAACGATTGTAATGTCTTATGGTTCCCTTAAGCAGTATGAAATATCCTTTTTTATCCCTTCTAACTTTTGTTTGAAGTCCACTTTATCTGACATGAGGATGGAAACCCCTGCTTTTTTTACTGAGTTCATGTGAATGGTATGTTTTTTCCTATTCTTTCACCATTAGTCTATGTGTATCTTTTTTTATGCGATGAGTCTCTTGAGGACAACATATTGTTGGGTAGTTTTTCTGAATCCATTCTACCAGTCTATGCCTTTTGATTGATGAGTTTAGGCCATTTACATTCTGGGTTATTCTTGGGATATGATTTGTGTTCCTGGTCATTTTGGCTTACTTTTGGTTTTTAACTTGACTTGGTGTTTCCTTTAGGGTAGTTCCTCACTCTGCTGACTTACATTGTTGTTTTTCATTTCTTCCTCATGGAATATTTTGCTAAGAATGTTCTGTAGTGCAAGTTTTCTATTTGTAAATTCTTTTAACTTTTGTTTACTATGGAAAGAATTTATTTCATCATCAAATCTGAAGGTTAATTTTGCTGGGTATGAGATTCTTTGTTGGCATCCATTTCGTTTCAGAACTTGACATATGTTGTTTTAGACCCTTCTAGCTTTTATGCTCTGGGCTGATAAATCTGCTGATATCCATATTGGTTTTCCCCTATATATAATCTGATGATTTTCTCTTGCAGCCTTTAAAATTCTGTCTTTATTTTGTACGTTAGATATTTTCATTATAATGTGCTTGGTTGGGAATGTGTTGTAATTTTGTACATTTGGTGTTTTATAGGCTTCTTGTATTTGATTTTCCATTTCATTCTTCAGGTTTGGGAAACTTTCTGATATTATTTCATTGAACAGGTTATACAATCCTTTGGCTTGTATCTCTCTGCCTTTCTCAGTTCCTATAATTCTTAAATTTGGTCTTTTCATGATATGCCATAATTCTTGGAGGTTCTGTTCATGATTTCTTACCATCTTCTCAGTTTGGTCAACTTTATTTTCAAGTTTAAATATTTTGTCTTCAGTGTCTGTGATTCTGTCTTCCAAGTGATTTAGTCTGTTAGTGATACTTTCTTTTGAGTTTTTAATTTGTTTCATTGTTTCCTTCATTTCAAGTATTCTTGTTTTTTTTTTCAGAATCTCTGTCTCCTTATTAAATGATATTTTTCTACCTGCAGTTGCTCTTTTAACTGTTTATTGGAGTATTCATACATTGCCTACATTTGCTTTTTTATCTCATCCTTTGCTTCATGGATCAGTTTTATTATGTACATTCTAAACTCCTTTTCTGACATTTCTACTGCCATGCTGTCATTGAATTCTATTAAAATAGCATCTTGGTTTGTTTGGGTACTTTCCTCACATGTTTTTTCATGTTGTTCCTATATCTTCCCCTCTAGCAGTGAGGATATGAGAGGTATTGAGATTTCCCCCATATAGGCTTATAATATTCCTGCAGGTTTCCAATACCTCACCTTTTATCAATATTAGCAGCACACAATACAAGCAATATACAGCCTTAACCCATGTAGCCCCTAATAAGATATTAACGGTAATAATAACAATACCGTTATTATTATTACTGTTCTTAATAAACAGAGATGATGAGTTGAATTATTATCTACAGCATAAACAATAAGTTTGCAATAAGGTCCACAATTTCTAATGGTAGACAAAGAGGATGGGAAGGAGTTTAGGATATAACATTAATGAGGTAAGAAGTGAATTTATAGAGGTACTCTATCACAGGAAGAGTGAAAGCAGAATCAAAAGAAATTTGTGGTTAGCATGAGAAAAGAGAGAAAGAGACTCCAAGGAAACAGATAGATAAGAGGAAAATAGAGTGAGAAAAATAATAAAAAAGTAAAGTAGGAATAATAGTAATAATACTACTAATTAAAAATTCTACAATAAAACTATAATATACTATTCAAACTTCCTTGTCTTCAGTAGCCTGATGCATGAGAAGCACTTGATAATGTGTTGTCCCAGGTTGGGAGATTCCCCAACTAAAGGTGGCACTGTTCAGGTCTGGAAAAATCCATGATAGTGAGCAGAGACCGCCCCATTTGTTGGTAGATGGGAAGCCTCTGGGTGGTGCTGTAGATCCAGTGGGTGGTAGTTTATATTTGTTCTCTTTACCATTACAAAGTGACCTTCTTTTTCTCTTCTGATTAATTTTGTCTCTATGTCTGTTTTGTTGAGTAAGAGTGTGTCTACACTTGTTTTTAGTCTAGTTTGCATGAAATATCTTTTCCCATTCTTTCAAGTTAAACCCAGGGATGTCTTCACCTATGACTCTCTTATAAACAACAAATATTTTGTCTTCTTTTTTAATCCAGTCTGATAATTTGTTTTTTAATTGGTGAGTGGAATCCATTTGCTTTCTGTATAAGGAATGCAAATATTTCCTGTGATTTTAATTTATTTTAAAGTTTAATTTGGTCCTAATATTATTTATTAATTCTTATTGTTAGATTTGTACATTTTTAGACTCTGAAATTTTGTTTAATTTCTTCTGAATGTAGAATTCCTTGACATTTTCTATAGTGTTGACTTAGTGATCAGCAATTCCTTTAATTTAGATTTCTCTTTGAAGATTTTTATTCAATTCTGAAGGATAGCATAACTTGATATAACAATCTTGACTGGCTATTTTTTTTTTCCTCAGGGATTGGTGTGACTGTTCCATGCCCTCCTGGTTTTATAGGGCTTTCTATTTTTCTTTCTTTCTTCTTTTCTTTCTTACTTTCTAGGAAATCAGAGGTTACTTACATTGGTTTGTATGTATATCGGCCAAATATTCTCTTGAGGCTTTTAGAATTATATCCTTGTTCTGTAAGTTAAGCATTTTAATTATGATATGTTTTGGAGAGGTTCTTTTTGATCTTGTGTATTTTGGGTTCAGAAAATGTCCTGTATGCATCTCATTCCCAAGATTTGGAAAAATTCCTGATATCAGTTCACTGAAAAGTTTATCCAGGATTTTTGCTTGTATCTCGGATCCCTCTTTTATTCCAAGCATTCAGAAGTTTCATCTCTTAATGTGGCTTCAAATTTCCTGAATATTTGGATCATGACCTCTCATTGTCTATTCTGTACTGTTGACTGTGTTTTCAAGATCATAGACCTTGTCTTCAAAACATAAAATCCCATCTTATACATGGGCCAATCAATTTGTGAGATGTTCAACTGAATTTTATTCATTGAGGCTTCCATTTTTTTTTTAGTACATCTCTCTTAATGGAATAGCTCTTTTACTTTCTGCATTTTTTCACTTATATCATGTCTTATATATTCTTTTAATTTTTGGTCACTGAATGATCAACTTTTTGAATTCTTTGAGATTTCATTCACATTATTTTTTGTAAATTCAATCATGGGGAGTGTATCCTTTGGAGGTACCTACATCTGCTTCTGAATGTTTTCTGACGTCGCATTTTTACACTTCTGTTGAAATGGATTCCTTATATTCTTTTATGTGGGCCCTTTAGGAAGTAGTTGTCTCTTAATATCAAGCCCTATGACTAGGGTTCCTGTAACTTTAGCCCTGTGACTTTAGTTCCTGTGACTTTAGCCCTGTGACTTTAGCTTCCACACATATAATCACATAATCAAGTGATATTTTCAACAACCACTATTATCACTATGAAAATGGACAGCAATCACCAGTAACAATGGCAATTCAAGAGCAAACCATATATCAACGTATGATTAAAAGTTATTATTACTTATTTCTACAACTCTATTGATCAAAGAAAAGCATAGGAGAAAATTGACTTAGTATATGCTGAGAAATTAAGCATTCGTGGTATTATGCTAAAATGGATTCGATGAAGGAATACAAATAGACAAAAAATAATAGTGTCAAAATAAAAATAAAAATTAAAGAAAAAGGCAGGGGAGGGAAGATAGACAAGTTAGAAGAGTACATAAGATGCAGGAGGGGGAAAAGAATGGAGATGGTTGAGAAGATAAGAGACATCAAGAGAGGAGCCAATTAATTGACGAAGTACCTAAAATTAAATATAACTCTTTTAAAACTCAAAATGTGGGGCAACACTAGGAATGAATTCATATGAAGCAACTGATCCAATTCAGATTATTTCTTTTATCTTGCTGAGGTTTTAGAAATAGAGTTCTTAGCGGCCTCCGCACCGCTGGTCAAGACCGCCAGGCGCCTGAGGGGCATGCAGCGCTGAGGAGCTGAGGAGCGGTGTCCCGTGCGCGGCGCCATGAACCTCCTGCTGTGCAACCCGCATGGCAGCCGGCTGCTGTATGCTTGCTTCAACCAGGACCACAGATGCTTTGCATGTCGGATGGAAAACGGATTTCGAGTCTACATCACTGACCCTCCTATAGAGAAAGAGAAGCAAGAATTTTAAGAAGGAGGAGTTGGCCATGTGGAAATGTTATTTCACTGCAACTATTTAGCTTAGTTGGTGGTGGAAAAAAGCCAAAATATTCTCCCAACAAAGTGGTGATCTGGGATGATCTGAAGAAGAAGACCATCACCGAGTTCTCCCCTGAGGTCAAGCCTGTCAAGCTGCGGCAAGACCTGATCGTGGTGGTCCTGGATTCTGTGATCAAGGTGTTCACCTTCACACACTATCCCCATCAGCTGCATGTCTTTGAGACCTGCTATAACTCTAAAGGCCTCTGTGTCCTGTGTCCCAACAGTAATAACTCCCTCTTGGCGGTCCCGGGCACTCACACTGGCCATGTGCAGCTCGTGGACCTGGCCAACACTGAGAAGACGCCCGTGGACATCCCTGCACACGAGGGCATCCTGAGCTGTATTGTTCTCAGTCTGCAGGGCACAAGAATCTCAACTGCATCTGAAAAAAGGACCCTTATAAGAATATTTGATGCTTCTTTAGGGCACCTGATCCAGGGAGAGGAACCCAATCGGCTAACTTCTACCGCATCAACTTCAATCAGGATGCTTCTCTCTTCTGTGTGTCCAGTGACCATGGCACTGTGCACATTTTTGCGGCTCAAGATCCAAAGAAAATAAACAGTTCTGTTTGGCATCTGCCAGTTTCCTCCCCAAACACTTCAGTTCCAAATGGAGTTTCTCCAAGTTTCATGTCCCCTAAGACTCTCCATGCATTTGTGCCCTTGGAACAGAACCGAATGCCGTCACTGAAATCTGTGCCGACTGCAGCTACTACAAGTTTGGGTTCAACCCCAAGGGCGAGTGCATCCAGGACTTGTATGCACAGTTGCTGGAAATGATTGATGACAAGCTGTGACTTTGCCATGAACAGACGGTGCTTGCTGCCTAGTGCCCGGGGTCTCCTGAGGCTGGTGCCAGTGCCCCGGAGCCTCATGGGAAGGGGGCTGGCAGACTGCCCAGGACCTCAGTCTAGAAGCCATACGTGGTTCTTTGCATTTCTGAGAAAGGCCTCCTATTACCCGTATTAAAGAGAATGTTCATCACCACACCTGGACACTCAGTGGCTCTGAGCAGCCCACGCTCGCCCGCCAGCCATTACCCTTTAGCTCAGCTGCGACCTTCGCTAGTAGCTCCAGCACATCCTCCACTGATGGGCTCCGTTCCAGTCTGGGGACAGGGCTGCCAAGGATGGGCACATTGAGGTTTGTTCCTGTGAGAGAACATTTCCTGAGAAGCAGGCTAGTGTGTGAAGTCAGCAGTGAGTCACCACCTGGAGCCCGCACCTGCAGTCCTGGCCCTCGGGGAGTACAGTCTGCTCTGTGCCTCGCGGGCCTGTCCCCACCCTGCCAGAGCCATTAGGATGAGGCAGACCCCCACCCTCCAGTGCACAGAGCTCTGCCCTTACTTGTGGGAGGGGCTGTGGCGCTTCCCCATCTGTGGGCACAGAGCAGCGTCCTCTCTGAAGTTGTTCATGGAGGAGAGCCGTCCCTACTGTGCACAACAGCACCTGTGGGTCCTGGTTGTGGAGGGAGATGCCTCCGCCCATTCCACCTGCTCCCCTCTCCTATCACCCTCCCTCCCTAGCACTTGTGAGTCGCTGAACGCTAACCTGAGAGCAGAAGTCTCTTGCCATTTTTAACATTTGGTGACTGTGATAAGTCGTGGGCTCCACGCTGTCTGTGCAGTTGAGCTATGTGTTTAATTTTCTTACATTCCTGTTAGAGGATCTTACTTTGTCGTTTGATTTCAGGTTGCAAACTTCAAATCTGCATAGTGGCACGTTTTCAGTTTTGCCATTTCCTTTGCTGTTGTGTGGTCTGCTGTCGGTGAGTTGCATGTCAAGTATGCATGTTACCTATGTATATTTAATTATGAGCTTTAATTTTGCACACTTATTTGTACGGTTTCTTTAAATAAAAGTGACTAATTTTGTTGTAAAAAAAAAGAAAAAGAAATAGAGTTCTTCCTTTCTGGATTTTTAGATTAGAAATGATTTATTTGGATTATTACTGGCTCAGACCCAAACCAACCAAACTTATTCAGGGGATCAGTATGCAGAGTTCTATACTCCTTGTTTGGCCAGCTCTGTGCCACCCCTCCTTCCAGGGTCCTCAATCTGTGTGTTCAGATGCAAGATGCTTGGAACTTGTCAGCTATCTTCCAGTCCCTTCTAATCTTGGGAGAAGTGGTTCAGGGGTTGACCACAATTCATCTGACCCTAATCAGATGCAGTCACCCCCAGTGCATTAGTTAGGCTCCTTATCCCACAGCTCAGATGGACAATGCAAATGAAAATGTCTTTTGCTCTTCTCAGCTCTGTAGGCTTAGTTTCCTGCCACAGAACTGCTCTTTTGATTTTCTCTTGGAGATCTCCTACAGAATTTTGAGTTCTTCTCGTCCACCCTCTTTCATTCACAACAAAAGAAACGCTGAGGGCTAGCCAGATACCAATCTCATCTGGGCATCTGGATCTCAGGTGCGTCCTGAGAAATCTTTTTTTTTTTTTTTTAAATACACAATTTTATTTGGTTCTCTTTTCAAAAAATAGTAGAAAGTACCAATATTATAGATATTATAAAAGAGGTCAGACAGCTAAGCCTCAAATCAATGAATAAGGTAAAACTGCCTTCAGAAACCTATTTAAACCACAAACAGCAGTGGGAGACTTTCCCAGAGACAAGCTAAATATCCTTCCTACTAAAAATATCTGAACTTCCCTGAAAGCTATGCAGGATTTTAAAGTGGAGGATACCTTAGCCATCCTTTATCCTAAAGGCTACAAATTCATTTTGTACATTATCGGCAAGTGTATCACAGATTTGAAGCAGGATTGATATGTGAGGATAGAAAGACTGGGACAGTGACCACAGCAAAGTTGGGAGTGGGGTTTGGGCAGTTTTTACACTGAAATTCAATTCTCAAAGCCGTTGCTGTTTTTCTCTGGGTATATTCTGTGCATGCACAGTTCAGGAGTGAAGGGAGGAACTTTGGCAAGTCTGAGATCACAGGCATACCTGAATTTTTCTAATTCATTTCCTAATGTTACACAGACCAAAACGTTTTTATTGAGATATGACTTGTATTTCCTGTCATTTTAGCTTTTGTGGGGTTTTTAGCTTAACTTTGTTTCTCCTTTGATTGACTCTTTCTTTAGGGTAATTCCTTCCATGATGACTGAGATTGTTATTTTTCGTTTCTTCCTCTTCGAATATTTTGTTGAGAATGTTCTGTAGGGCAGGCTTTCTCTTTGTGAATTCTTTAAGCTTTTGTTTATCATGGAAGGATTTTATTTCATCATCAAATCTGAAGGTAAGTTTTGCTGGGTATAAGATTCTTGGTTGGCATCCATTTTCTTTCAGAGCTTGAAATATGTTGTTCCAGGCCCTTCTTGCTTTTAGGGTCTGAGCTGAGAAATCTGCCGATATCCATATTGGTTTTCCCCTGTAGGTAATCTGATGCTTTTCTCTCGCAGGCTTTAAAATTCTGTCTTTGTTTTGTATGCTAGGTATTTTCATTATAATGTGCCTTGGTGTGGATCTGTTGTAATTCTGTGTGTTTGGTATATTTGGGAAATTTTCTGATAATATTTCCTTGAACAGATTATTCATACCCTTGGTTTGTATCTCTGTGCCTTCCTCAATCCCAATAACTCTTAAATTTGGTCTTTTCATGATGTCCCATATTTCTTGGAGGTTTCGCTCATGATTCCTAACCATCTTCTCTGTTTGTTCGACTTAGTTTTCAAGACTAAACATTTTGTCTTCATTGTCTGAGGTTCTGACTTCCAAGTGATCTATTCTGTTAATTATGCTTTCTATTGAGTTTTTAACTTGGTTTATTGTTTCCTTCATTTCCTTATTTCCTTCAAAGATTTCTGTTTGTTTTTTTCTCAGAACTTCTCTTTTTTGAAGTGATTTTTTGCTTCCTGCAATTGCTCTATTAGCTGATTATTCATAGCCTGAATCTGCTCTCTCGTCACATCATTCTCTTCTCAGATCATTTTAATTATGAACATTCTGAACTCCCTTTCTGTCATTCCTTCTACCATGCTGTCTTTGGGTTCTCTTGATATATCATCTAGGTTTGTTTGGGACACTTTCTTCCCGTGTTTTCTCACGTTGCTTGTGTATCTTCCCCTCTAGTAATGCGAATCCGAGGGATTGCAATTTCCCTGTGAAGACTTAAAGTGTCCCTGCAGATTTCCAGTAACTCACCTGAAGTTTGAGCAATGCTTGATCAAGCGGTGACCCAAGAAAGGTGCTGTCCCACTGCCTCCAGGCTGGGAACAATCAATGCTTCTGGGCAGAGGCAGCCTGGTGTTGATAGACAATCAGATACAGCAAGGTGCTAGACCCCGGGCCTGAGTGTGGACCTGGGCACTAGACCAAGTTGGGATGGGGGCACAGAACTGTGCTCAGTGATGGAGACACTGGGCTTGAGAGCCCAGGCAGGCCTGAACTCCTCGCTGGGGGCTCAGGCAGTGGCAGGTGGTTGCTCTCTCCTGGGGACACTGTAAGATGGCGCCAAAGGCCCTAAGTTCCCTGCCGGAGCCAGCGACTCCAGCTGTTCCAGGCCAGACCTCTCCAGAGCCGCAGCGCAGTGTCTCGGAAGACCGGACCTCAGCTCCGAGGACCCAGGCAGCCAGAGATGGTCGCTCTCTGCCAGGGAAGCTGCAAAATGGCGCCAAGGGGTCCAAACTTCCCGCTGGAGCCAGGGACCCCAGCGGCTCCCAGCCAGACCTCTCCAGAGCCGGGGCGCAGTGTCTCGGAAGACCGGACCTCAGCTCTGAGGACCTAGGCAGCCGGAGATGGTTGCTCTCTGCCAGGGAAGCTGCAAAATCCTGAGAATTCTATTCATAGAGCAGGATAAGCTAGTATCTTAGATGGAGAGGACATGTGATATATCATGCATTCTACCATCTTAAAGTATATGATCTTCCAAGATGCAGTTCATGAGTATAATCTTGCCCAATTCTTTGGATTCCTGAAGGCATCTGGTCTAATGAATGACAAGTGAAAATTTCAAATGAAAAGTGAGTAGTACTTCTGAATTCCCTGGATACGATTTTCTGTGTCTGTTTCAATTGCATTCTACAAGATGCACTCACTTCACCTGGTAGGGACTGGAAGGAACACTGTGGCAATATTTGCAATGATCTTCTGGTTTCCCATAGTGACAAACTCAAATGTGCCCTCCACAAGAAGAATCCCTGCATCAGTGCTCCCCTCACAAGTTGAGAAACATAGAACAATTTCAAACCCCAGTTTGCTGTACTGTCTCTGTGTAAGTTCAAACTACCTGTCTCTGAAGATGATGTGGAGAAAAAAGAACACTTTTACACTAATGGTCGGATTGTAAATAACTATGGAAATAACAATGGAAATCATGCGGGAGTTACTCAAAATATTAGGTATGGGATCACCATTTGACCCAGCTGTAGCCTTCAGTATTTATCCTAAAGAACTAAAGTCATCATACTATAATGATACATGCATAGCCATGTTCAGAGCAGCACAATTCACAATAGCCAAACTATGGAATCAAGCTAGCTATTCATAAATAGATGAACGGATAAAGAAAATGTGGTAATATACACAATGGAGTTTTATTCAGACATAAACAAAATGAAATTAATGTTATTTTCATGAAAATGGATGAAACTAGAGGCCATTATGTTGAATACAAGGAACCAAACTCAAAGGTCAAAGGTTGCATGTTTTCTCTCATATGTGGAAGCTAGAGAGGAAAAGAGAAAAGAAAGGTAGGGTGCAGGGCATGAATCTAATGAAAATAAGACAAAGATTATATAAGAAAGGGATAAGAAGGGTGGAAAGAAGGGAAGGGGAGAAGTGTTGGGGAGTGATATGAGCCAATTTTTATTGTTATATTGTTTGCATATATAAATATGAACAACATATCCCATCATTATGTATAACTATGATAATGCACCAATAAAAACTGTGGAAAGAAACAAAAAGATTCATCATTCTTTGAAAACATAGAGTGTTTTATACAGAATGCCCAGGGTAGCCAGGCTGTCCACATAGATTTGGGACAATTTGAAGAGTGAGTAAATGTTTCTCTAGTGACATTAATAATATGCTTTTTGATAAACGATTGTCATGCCATTTTTATGATGACTACATGGAACTAGTGCAATTGTATCAAAATTCATATTACTGAAACATTTTGCAACTTAACCAAGTTACTCTTTTTTTTATATACCAACCCAAATAAAATTATTTTATACATTTCCAAGAACAGAGTACCCATGCTGATGCATATTAACCAAGTATGATTCTTGCCTAATGTGATAATAAATGACATAATAAAAGTGACAGATTATACAAGAACATATAAGAAATATGACATGAATGTGTTCATAAGAAAAGCCCTTATAAATGTAATTATAATTGCTAAATATTTTAAAATTTTATTTGGAAAAGAAAATACTCCTCACCAGGTTGCCTAATGCCCCCTTCACATCCTTATTCCTCAGGGTGTAGATGAAGGGGTTGACTGTAGGAGTCACCACTCCATAGAAGAGAGCCATGAACTTGGGTTGGTCCCTTGTAATGGAAGAGGGGGGCTGGAGGTACATGCTAATGGCTGGACCATAAAATAAGAAAACTACAATGAGATGAGAGGAACATGTCCCAAAGGCCTTTTTCTTTCCTTCAGAAGATTTTATATTAAGTACAGCACGTCCAATACTGGCATAGGAGGCAAGAATTAAGCACAGAGGAACAGCTAACATAAAAATGCACACCATGGACAATGTGAGCTCATTAACCTCCTTTTCCCCACAGGCAGTCTTTATAAGAACTGGAATCTCACACAGCAAGTGATCCAGTTTATTGATGCCACACAGTGGCAACTGTAGTGTAACAGTGGCCTCTGAGACAGCATAAGTAATTCCTCCCAGCCATACAGTGGACACTAACAGAACACAGATGTGCTGATTCATGATGAGGGTGTAGTGCAGAGGTCTGCAGATGGCCACATAGCGGTCAAAAGACATGATAGCGAGGAGAAGACATTCTGTGCCTCCCATTGTGTGGAAGACATAAAGTTGAACTACGCACCCCATATAGCTGATGGTCTTCTTAGAGCTTCCCAGGTTAAACAGCATCTGAGGCACAATGCTTGTGGTGTAACACATGTCCAAAAAGGAGAGGTTGGTGAGGAAAAAGTACATGGGACTGTGGAGACGGGGGTCTAACTTGGACAACAGAATGATGGCAATGTTTCCCATCATGGCCATGGGGTATGTTACCAGAAGAATAATGAATATAGGAAGCTCTAGCCAATGTTGGTCAGAAAAGCCTAGTAGAATGAATTCTTCAGGGTGGCTTTCATTAATTAGTGGCATTCTATTCAATGAGTTTCACCTATAAAGAAAGTGCCAAGGACGTTAGCATGATGGGGACAAAAAAAGTGACAATCTATTTGCTTGCTCTCACAGAATATAGAATAGAGTGATTTGAGGTTGAAATAACATAAAGCAAGAACTGGTCTAAGGAAAGTTCTACACTAAAAATTAAAGGTATTTGTCAATAATTTACCCTATCATTCTGAAAGAATTTCCTTTCTATAATAATAAGGTGGACAATAACTATTGCCTTGTGCTTTGGTAAGGATTAAATGAAAAACAGAAGCAACTGTGATTTGGAAACTCCAGATTATAGGTTTCAAAATTTTACTGGCATAAAAGTCAACTGAGTAGGTTAATATGAAGTTCATTGCTTCCTATGTGTAGGTGTCTAGAGTAGATGTGAAATGAGGTTAAGTAATTGGATGGTTCATTTTGTATCACTACTGAAAGATATAATAATCATAAAAGTAGTCTGGCATGGTGGTGGGGGGGCGGCATGGTGAG